>VXAC01005311.1:313794-371118 GCA_013399225.1 Rhipidura dahli
TTTTTTTGAGAGAAAAGTGTTTAGCTTTTTGAAAGGATGTTAAGACATTCCTGAATTATTTCAGAGAAAGTGCTTTTTTCCCTATTAATTTGCTAATTTTTTTTCTTTTAAAGTATTTTCTCTGAAGAGAACTCTTAAAATAAATTGAAGAATTTTAAACATTAAAAATGTTTAACCTGCTTTGCTGAGCACATATGTGCTACTATTAAAATCAGCAGTGTTTGTAATGCTGTTTGCTATTTTTCATTAAACCCAAACATGCATTGCAAATTGTTTCTGTTGATCAGTGGTTGATCATCCAAAACTTTTCGTATCTAAAATTAGGGGGGAAAGTAAAAGACAAGGTCAAGGACCCCTCAAGATGTGTACTGCAGCCATTCCAAATGGCAAAAAACAGCAAAAAACAATGTTGAAACAAGGGTTTCCAGCAGAATACAGGCATCAACAAAGAGAAACAACCCATTTCCATGGAAACAGCTCATCTAAAACCTGGATAAAGGAAGCATGTGAGTGCTTACCTGACTATGTGCCATCTTTAACATGAAGTTGGTGAGGTGAAGTATTCCCTCATGGAATCTGGCTGGCTCCCTGGAGCAGAACTGTGGTCCCCAGCCAAAGGCAAGCCATGGCACACGACCCAAGTTTAGGACAGTGGACAGATATCTGTGTTCCAGTGTCCTAGGCCCATGGAGGGTAGGAATGAAGCTGTTATTTTAAAAGGAATGCAGCACTAGCAGGATGGTTTTGTACTGTCCTTGTGATTCAGGACAGGGAAACATGCTTGAAAGATGTTTTAATCACTGCAAATCAGCTGGATCACTTGCCTTAGCAATTTTATCCAATGGATAGGGAAAGGTGCAACTATATTTATCACAGTTTAAATGCTACTGGCACCCAGAGTGGAGATCACCAGTGTGTTTGAACAATACATTTCCTATTAGCACTTTTTTAATTTCCCCCTGAGCAGGAACTTCTCTGCAGAGCTAGAGCAAACACAGAGCAAATATAATTCATATTGCAAACCTAAATACATGCTGTGCTAGAGGGGGAAAGAATACACTTCTCCTGGTGTTTAGACTAATCTTCAGTTTGTAAGAGGTTATATAGGAAGTTTGCAAGAGCTGGGTGCCAGCAGAACCAGCTTGGCAAGGGAGGCCCTGAGAAAGCCCTGTGGGGGAGCCTGGTAAAAATGACCTCAGATTTGGCCAAGTCAGGAGTCTTTGAGAACAGCATTTTGCATACATGTGGCAGTGGTTATTTTATTATCTAACAAAAGCATTCAGAGTGAATATAAGCTGCTCTCCTGCATGCACAAGCAGCTAACTGGCAGGCAGGCTGAGCCTTCACACCTTCTGAGGTACATACAGAGTGAGCCATATTCTTCTTTTATTCACTGCTTAATAAAATGCACATAAAGTGCTCCACTTGGACTCCTGCGATGACTGAAAAATCTGATTAAGCAAGTTTGGGGAGCACTGTGATGATTTAGATGTTTCAGAGGCTCAGAAATCTCAGAAGGCCCTGCTGTTTTCTCTCTGGATCTGCTAAGTGCAGGCGTGCAGTCACCTCGGACTAAAGCAGCAGGAGGTGAGAATCCTCATCCTCTTTAAAAGCAGAAAACACCAGGAATGCCCAACATGAGGCCTCAAGACCACAAACTGCAGGATTCAAGCATGTACTCTGTTGTTATCTGAATTCTTCTTGTGGATCACTGACGTTGCCAGTGTACAGACTTTAGCTTGCTGTAGTCTTTGTGCTAAAAAGACTTTCTTTTTTTCCCCACTTCCGTGCTGATATACTAGAACATGACTTAATCTTTGTGAGATTCATTCTGGATCACTATGCTCTTGATTGTGTAATTTATCAAGATGTATTACTAAAGGAAAAGCAGGTGCTCAGTACAGCTTCTCACATCACAGTTTAGCAGCCAGTTTCCCAATGCATGCACCTATTTTGTATTGATTGAAGGCGACAAAAAAAGTGATGCTCCCATTTTTGGGCCCAGTTTGAAGTATCCAAAGCCATTTTTTACAGCTGATTGGTTCTCAGTGTCCAAGCTGCAGATGACAGCTGTGTGGGGAAATAGGAAGGGAAGGATGCTTTCCATGGGAGGTGATCTGGGAAGGAGGTTGTTGTAGGTGGTGAATCCTCTGTGTGTGACCACTTTAGGGTGTTGGGATTTTTTTTGTTCCTAATGACATTCTGGGCACCCACCAACCCTGATTAAGTATATTTCGATTTTCAGTGCTAAGTCCTTCTCTTGTAACAGGGAAGTCCAGAAAGACAAAGGATCTGGTCCCATCTGCTTTCCAGCATGTGACAACACCTGGCAGTGCTAGGACTCAGAAAGGGATGGAGAACCAGTATATTTGGAGGTTATTCTCAGAACTTACACCAGGCTTTCACACACTTCCTGACCAAGCACGCTGCAATGGAAACAGACTTGCAAAGATTTCCAAGAACTCTCCATAGATGTGCAAGCATTATCTCCATTTGGCTAAGAGTGTAATTCTGGGGCACTCAGAGACTAAAGATGCAGTCCAAAGCATTAGTGGCTGTTATTACTATTTGTTTTCATATTGTACCACATTCAATGGAGACCCATTCTTAGGTCAGTTCCGTAGTCACAGCACGGTTACAGAACTAAATGACAGTTCATGCACAAATGAGCTCAAAACCCAAGTAACAGCATGTTTTAACAATAAATGTATTCAGAACTCCTGTCTTTCCTGGTTAGCCAGGAAATGAGGCTTTTTTTGCCTCTGTCAAAGACCTGGCAGGAGTCATCCTTCATTTGGACACATCCATAACAAACAGCTCTCCCTGACACTGACCACAGGCAGTACAGCAAAAAAAAAAAAAAAGAAATATGAACCTGGCTGCCACATTTCAAGTTACTTTGGGGTGCAGGGAAGCATCAGTTTGCCATGCTCAGCAGCCCTGGGGATGGTTTTTTGAGCTCTAAAGCGTGAGCTGCCTCAGGCTCACCTCTGCTTTCACCTGTCCAGCTATGACGAGGAGAGGGCAGGGAAAGAAGAAGGAAATTTACCTAGTGTCTGCAAAAAGCACTGTATTGTTTTTCCAGAGAAAAAATATCAGTAGAATTCTTGATGTTACCAGATATTCATACTATCACAGGCAGGTGTCTCAGCATATGTGTACATTGTGCCAAAAAGACAGACAAAAAAGAAATCCTAGATGGCCTTGAAATTACAGAGTGTGTGCTGCAGGAGCTTTTAAATTCCTGTGCAAAATACTCCAAATCCTGAACAAAACCACGTCTAAAAATAGGCCCATAAAAGATACATGATGGCATTGCTCTATGTGAGTTCATGTGCACTGGACAAACATGAGAATCACCAAGCAAACTGTAGGTTTCATGCAAGATGCTTGCAGTAATTTACTTTCTGTGGCTGATCCAAGTTCCACTCTTACCCTGAAAGAGAAAACATTGATAGATCCCAGAGCAAAGCAATTGTTTCAACAAAGTAATTTGAATCTAAACATGAAAATAAGACGGAAGACCTATTTCCCAGAGTTGTAGACACACCTAATTAGAGCTCTCAGCTGCAGACCCTAGAGATTCTAAATGAATGGCAATGACATATTACTAGAAATAAAACAATACGAGCAGGAAGACACGGCGTAATTCAGTTCTAACAGATTATGTGAAGCTATGTAAAGATTATACCAGCAGTTAAGTGATCTGAAACTCTACCAGTGTAACCAGAAATGTTTAAGCACACTGCTGTCCTCCCAGGCACTGTAAAATCACAGTGTTGCTGAAGAATAGCATAACTTCCCATATGTAAGCCAGCTGGTTTGCACAAATGTTTTAAAGTGCTCGTGACCAATACTTTGCTGTGGTATGATAAGCTTGCAGCATCTGACAGATGAGAGCTGCAGACTTGCAATGCAACCAGCCAGTGCAAGGAAATGTTTTCAGATCTTGAATGGGCATTTTTTCTTGCCCACAGTTTATTGTGAGCACTATAAATTGTGAGGAGCTATCAACAGTAACACTATACTTATGGGTGTGATATGATCTCTCTTGCAGCTGGCTTTGGTACAGGACTGAGATCTGGTTCTTCTGAATGCAAACAGAGGCTGTTCATGACTTAAAGTGTACATAAGACACTGGGCAAAGGAGACAAAGTAAATATGAACACCCTTTTGACAGATATTTTGATAAAATTCAGATGACTGCTATAGGAGAGACATCTAAAATGGCTGTCTGGTGATACTTCTCCATCCTACCTACCCTAACCTCCTAGATATGCAGCAAAGGCAACAAACAGCTGTCTGCCAGGATGATGATGATAATGTCACAAGGTGCAGGCAACAATGCAAAGAATGGCTCACCTGAAATATGCCTGAAATAAATGTCCAACAAGAAAAATATGGGGTAGCCCCTGATTTCTCCTGAAAAAAAACTAACACTCAAAGTGGATGGAGTGCTGTCACAGAAATAATTAGGAGGAAAAATTTTACCACGAAGGAAGAGGAAAGTAAGTAGATGTAGTGTTAGTCCATTTTAGAGGGATGACCTAAATAACAAGAAAAAAGGAAGGCAAATTAAACTGAAGCTAAAGTCTAAAGGAGAAATGATGAGCTGACCTATAATTAATAGACTAATATCTTTTAAAGGCAAGAGAGACCAAATAATCATGTACTGCTCCAGTGCTCTGAGGAGGACAGGATTCTGAGAGCTTTGACATTCACCTTTTTTTTAGTTAAGACCTAATGCTGACTATTTGAAAATTCTCCATGAGAGAAAATGCTGAAAAGGCTTGTCTGAGTTCAGGGAAATGGGCAAAAAAAAAAGGAAAATAACAAAATAGTGGAAATTTTGTCTGCTTCACCAATATTATTAAAAAATAAAGACAGTATCATAGAATGTAGAATGAAAGGCTTTTCAGAATGAAAACTGACATTTGGCTTTGAAAAAATAAATTATAAAATTTACTATGATGAGGAGTTTTTTCCCTCTCAGAGAACATGTGTGAAATGAGCTTATATGCTCAGCATTTGGGGTTTTTTTGATAGTAAGTTTTCCCACGAAGAAAGGTGCTACTCAGATTCTTCTAGGCTCACCTTTTTCCATGTAGGTCAGACTAACCAATTCTGCCCAAAGCTCATATTTTCCAGCTGTGCAAAGGTAGACTTTTAAAAAGATATCTGGTCAGGGCAGAAGAGCATCGAGCAAAGAAGAATTAATTGTGTTTTCACCATGACACTGAAAGATTATGAATCAAATGCTTAAGAAGCAGTCCAGGAGACCAAACAGATCAAAAGAAGACAGACAAAAACAGGGAAAAAAATGTATCCAACTTCTGCAGGCTTTTCAAGAAAAAAAAATACTAATCAGAGGACAGTGAGGCACTCAACCAGGCTGCCCAGAGAAGAAAGGTTATGCCCTGATGAGTCAAGGAACACAGCCCTGGGATGGTGCAGAATTCCTGATGAGTGTGAGTTTGTGGTTAGTGGATTTTTACCCCCTCTGTCCAAGACTGGCAGCAATAACCCATCCATAAAGTTGTGGAGGTGCCTTTTGGATGTGACTGCTGTTGAATGCCCAGAGCGAGCTGATGCAGCAGGTGATGGGAAGGGGGGTCCAGAATTACAGCCCTGAAAGCCAGCTCAGGTGAGGATCCATTTTGTAAACAGGATGCCTCAGGAAGAGGCATTGCAGCAGCAAAGCTAAAAAAAGCTAACCTGTTTTACTTAGCACACAAACAAATGAGGAGCACCCACACTGATACTGCACCTACATGGGAGAGTTAGAGGGGGCTTTTTAACTCCTAATCCTCTTTAATGGGATTACTGTTACATACACAACTGTGCACCTCACCTGCACAGGGTTTTCTGTAGATTTGGAAAGAATATATCTCTTTTAAAAGCTTTTTTTGCATTCGGCCATTTTTCCAAGTTGCTTGATGCAATAAAGAAGTAACCAAACCAAACCAAACAAGCAACTAAAAAGGAAAAAAAAAGTGAAATGTAAAAAACTTACATTTGCATAGTGCAGAATTTAGAGTAGTCATGGTTCTCTAGAGTCTCTCTGTTTTTGACCCATGCTATAATTAATTACAGTATAAAATGTCTTCCAGAATAATTGCAATCAGGTTAGAAAATGTCAGTTGCTCACCTGTGCATTCTAAAGAAGTGTCTGGGTTGTGCTTTTAAAGCTACATGAAAACAAACTCAGCTAGAAACTTTTGCAATTCAAAATATTTAGCTGAATGACAAGAAAACTAATCCTTGGTTTATTATTAGACATGATAAAAGATTTCTGAACATCCTAGATGTTCATATTTTTCTTTTGCTTTTTTAATGCAGTGCTACACTGAAAAATGACTTTGTCAAAAAACATAGCTTAGTCTTTTGGAAGTGAGAAGTGGTTGTTGAAACACAAAACAAAATGCCTCAAAGAGGTCTAATGTTTGGAGATGTGTGCTCTGATCTTTCTCTTTTCCACCCCCTTTGAGGATGGCATCAAGTCTGATGTCCAAAAATTGAGGTGCTCAGAATCATTAGCTTCCCCTGAAATACCAAGGAAAGAAAAGCTGGCTCAGGTCATCTGTCCTTGGTGCAAAATCATTTAACACCAGAGGTTTATTTCAGACCTTGACATAATTTTTGCTGCTCCCATCAGCTTTAGAGCATGAACAAAGTAGTGGGAGAGTGCTGTGGATGCACTGGCTTCTGGCTTGTGTTACTGACTGAGCACACTGCAAGACAGCTGAGGCACTTCTGATTTTGACTGTTGGAGGCTCCTCATCCTGTCCTGTCAACTGAGACACCAGGAATCACACATCACCAGCAGACTTGTTAAACCTGTGACTGGTACCTCAGTGGAGATTTGCTGGCAATGACATTGACTTCCTGAAGGCCATACTTAAACCATCCCTGGTGAGATGTGGATGGCAACAGCCTCCCTTTCCATCTCTGAAAGTCAGATCAAGCAAGCTAAAAGTAGGACTGTGGAGGAAAGCAGCATCCTAAAACATGCCAGTGATTGCACTCACAAGGCAATTAGAAGCAGTCTGTGAGACTTGCTGGAAATTCATTACTCACGTTGATGTGTGAAAAGGAACAAACAAATTATTCACTGGGACCAGACTGCTATCAAGGGAAGCAGCTGAGGGAAAGGAATCCTTTCACTTGTAAAGGGAGCACTTGTGACGCAGGATTACTAAGATACAATAAACATAGAACTCCAGAATGCTATTTTGACAGATCCAATTTTTGGAATGAAATGGCATGCTCAGTGGCATGCTTAAGCAGATGCTGGGTGAAATCAAATTAGGGCTGGATTTAAATGATACTTTGAAATTATTTTAGTGGTTCTTATTGATTAGGAAATGTAATTTCACAGGACAATATTGTGCATAATCAAAATGCACTCATAAAGAAAAAGGTCAGGATATTACTGAGAAATGGTCTTTTATTTTTGCAGTAGTTAGTGAGGAAGACTGAAAACAGTAAAAGTAAGCATCTTTTCCAAAGCATGGACTACTAGGTTCCCTTAATGTGAAGTTAGCAAATTTAAGATAATTTATTCAAGCCACCAGGAGCTGTATGCCTCTTCCCTTTCTGTGTACATTTCTGCTGATATAGCTGGGAAATTTTATGCTGCTATCTTAAATATTTTTGTGATTTCATTTTATTAGGGAGGAGATAAATTTTGTTTCATCACATTTTGTACTGAACAGTCATCTGATGAATGTATTTGTCTTCATTTTATTAATTTTGAATAATTAATGCCCCCGAACTGGAAGTTTTCCCATGTTACAAATCCAATTAATGGGTACCTCAGTCAGAGCAGCTCTGATTTGCAGGGACACAGCAGGAGGAGCAGCAATGTATAGGACAGATCCCTGTGCAACCCTGTATTTGTGCTCATGTACCCTAAATTTCAGCTGGCATCCCACAAATCATATTCCTCCATGAGGAGGAGAAGCCAGAACCTCTGCTGAGGGAGTTCTAGAAATCAATCCAGGAGGGGAAAAATCCAGGCAGTGGTACGTTTTGTTGGGTTCAAACTGGCCTGAGAGAGACAGTCCACCTTCCACTGGCAGAAAAAGTGGCTTTCACAGGTTGCTAGTGAAAAAAAGCACAAAACAAAAATGCTGGTAAAAATTATTTCAGAACTTTCAGAAATTATTCATCTGGATGGGTTCTACTCTGTTCCCCCAGGTAGGATGGAAACATTCAGTAATATAAAAATATTTCATTTTGGTAATAGCTGAACTATATAATTTATTATCAAAATTATAAGCTGGATACATGTAATGGAAGTGTGTAAATTCAATATTATTATGCATATTTTATTATGCCGTGCAAGCTGAAGCAAACAGAACTGTAAAAGTAGAAACAAAACACATTCACATAATTGAAATGAAACATTCATGCCTTTTCAAAACCAGACAAGAAAATAGAAATGGTTCATTTAAACATTTTCCTGTCAAAAAAAAAAAAAACAACCCCAAAAAGTCTGTAAAATTGACACCCTCCCATGAAATGTTCTGATTTTCAAAACTCTTATTCTGTGCTGAGGAAAAAGTGTACTGTTTTCCAAAATGGAGATCAGTCCTGACAGCTATGACTTGCTCCCAACCTCTCCCCTCCCATTTGGAGATGCAGGCTGACATGATAGCAATGTCCTTGTGAGAGGTGACTCTTCAAATGGTACATCTGGACTGGTCAGGCTGTGCACCCAGCAGGCCCTTTGCAAATAGCACAGGAAGGTATCTAAGCATAATGCAATGGGAAATTAAAATGACTGCAGCTGATAGTGTTTTGCCTGCTCTGAAACTACCTGGCACTAGTGAGCAGAATCACATCCACTCCAAAACACGTTGCTTCCAAGTCATGGAAAGGTCATTTTCTGTTTCTTGACTTGAAAGCACCTTGCACCCAAAGAGAAAGTGATAAAGACCTGTATGTTTCTGTGTGATGCTTGTTCAGCTGCTTCACCCTCAGTCTCCCCCAGCCATGTCCTACCAGCCCAGCTTCCCCCTCCTCTTGGCTCATTAACACCAAGTGGTAGTGATATACCTGATCAAACATCCAGGCTGTCTGAGAGAAAAAGTTACTTTGCTCCTTCGGAGAGCAAACTTCTCCCAAATTCATCCAGAGAAACAAAGTCAACTGAATAAAAGTAAGTAGGAGTGCATCTGACATCTATTTGTAAGAGCTCCATAAATTCACTTATTTCCCATCGCTTAGTGCTCTTCAGGAATGGGAAAGACAAATGTGCTTTCCTCTCCATCTGTGGGGGCTTGTAGCTATAATTAAGAGGGTATTATTGCTGAAGTCTAATTACATTCCTTAAAGTATGCTGCTAAAAGCATACAAGGAATTGTTTTAAAACTCGATTCCACCACTGGCTCTTTTATCCATGCTAAAACCAGTCACCAAATAAACAAAATCTGGGGAGAACAAGCTTCACATGATAGTATTTTTGCCACTCCTCCCAGCAGGAAATGTGATAAGAGGGGGGAGCAGAGAAGTAGAAAGAATTTTAGATGTATTTTTTGTACAATTAAAGTTTACATTTTGGTGACTTTTTTTCCTGGTTGAAGAGCTTTTTCTTTTCAGTAACAGTGGTTTACATTAGGAGCTAGCTGGGTTCATTTCTTGCTAATCCTCATCCGGTTACTACACCTGAAGTCTTCTTTGACCTCTCTTTTTATTGTCCACAGGTGTGATCAGACCTTAAGCAGTTTGGGACCAGGGCAGCCCTATAGCATGTGAAGACCCTACTCTCTGACTAAGGATTCCAGATGCCATTGGAGTATGGTAAGTCATTTCCACAGCATTTGCTAACTGGATAGATGGGAATTTGCATGTTCATTTGCTTGAACCCTTATTCTTTGCACTCATTGTTCTCAGGCATATCCAGGGAGCATACAGCAGTTTACCTATTTTTTACCTTCTCTTTTTGTTTCCTAATGAATGTTTCTTTGACCTTTAAACACTAGTGAAGGCAGATGACAATGTGCACAAAATGCTTGTCTTAATTGTTTTGAGTGATGTGACTTCATTATGAAACTTCTTTCAGAAGCTTAATTACTCCCAGTGCTGCATTTACAGCAAGGGGAAGGTATCAAGTGAGACAACGAAGGGAGTTCAGCGGTTTTGATCTTATTTTCTGCAGTTGGGCGATCTCATGCTCCCACCATTTATTAATATAGATCATTTCCTCCCATTTCTCACAATTGAATTGAGTTGCTGTTTGCATGCTGATGGGGCAAATAAGTGGGGAGCTGCGTTCGTCACTGCCCGATAATGGATGAGGGCTGCTTGTTCAGAGACAGGCAGCTCCTCTGGAGGCCCCGCGATTTGCCAGAATGCATTACATTTTTCCAAGATTATTGCAAAGCAGATGATTAATATTGCATGCTCAAATGGCCTTTTCAAGGACTGAGCAGGGAGTGCAGGGGGACCAGGGGAAAGCCTCAGAAGAGTAATTTCCTATCTGCACATTGTGATAGAAATGCATAATTGCAAACAGTGCTTTGTAACTCGCCGGTATAAAAGAGGCAGGCCACTGAGCAATGTGCAGCCAGAGGAGATATGTCCTCAGCTGACAAAACCAGCAGAGCCCTGCTGAAATCAATGTGGCTCCGCTGGCTTGCATCAGTGAAGAGTCTTGCCCAAAAAAGATTACTAGGGAGGTGAAGCAGGGCATTGCCATAGGTGAAACAGGGGTTTTAGCAGGATGAAGAAACACAGTCCTTAAAGCAAGGACAGCTTCTGGTGTGGATTCTACAGGATTATGCAACTGGAAGAAGGATGCCTAGGAAATGTAGGCAGTATCTGCTTTGCAGTAGTAAAGGAATGTGCTGGATCTCAGTCTGAGTGGGAAGGTGAGGAAGAGCTGGTAGCTCTTTGCTATGGGAGCTTTGTATGGGCTGGATGAAGTACTTCTGGGGGTTTAGGGTGACTGAGAAATGTGTTAAAGATGTGCCTAAGACTACATTGGCTTTTGTAGTCAGCAAAGAGCTCTGCAAAGCCTGTAGCAGGGGAATGTAATACTGGTGGAAATGCTTTAATAGAGTTGAGTGGTGTAGGGGAGAAATGGCTGTATAAAGCATTTCTCAGCTCTTGCCTCTCTGGTTTAGCTTGGGTCGTATTTTGGCAGTGTTGGAAAGCAATGCCTTGTGTAAATGCCCCCACATGATTGGATTGGGATGGACCTTGGGTGGGCTCTGTGATTTTTATGGCTGCAGCAGTGTGGCTTCTACCTTTCAGGCACAAGAACTTGAGCCAAATTCAGATGTGAGCCTAAATAATGTGAGAAAATGTCTAAAATGATTCACCTTCCCCATCTTTAGCCTTTGCAGGAGCACTTTTGGCAAGCTGCACATATCATGACTCAAAATCCTGGGAGCACATCCAAACTGGAAATGCTTCCCTCTCCTTCCACTCACGTGTCCTCTCAGCTGTGCTCACTGCAGGCAGGTTGTGCTATTCCTGACATGCTCAAGTTTTGATGGCACCTTGTTCTGGCCACTGCTTTCTGTGTGAATTTGTCTTTTATTTCTTCCACCCCCTTATTGCTCCAGAAGAGGTCCTCTCTAGGATGATACTGGCAGTGTTTTCCTGCCTGTCTGAGAGAAAGAGGGCATGGGGGTGTGTTGTGCTGGGACACTCTTGGGTCTGTTGCGAGTGCAAAGGCTGCACACCATGTTTGCTCCCTTGAAGAGATCAGCCAAAATCACATTGAATATATAGACCTGGATGAATGTGTGTATGTCCTTACCAATTCACTCCTAGCCAGACAGGGTCTGATGACATCTAAGTGGCTATTCAGCATTTTTCATGCTTCACCTACGCTGCCAGCTCTGAGCTGAATGTAAGGCCACAGGGAGCAGTTCAGCTCTCACAGTTCTTGGTTCTGGATTCTCAGGTGAGGGTTGAAAAAAAGGCTGAGTTCACTCCGTGTGCAAGCATATTCATGTTGGAGTTTTAGTTTGTCCAATTGTGTATCCATTGCACACTGTGTGTATTTCTACTGACTAAATGTGATTCATGTCCCCTCAGGCTTCATCAAAGCATGTTGCCTAAAGCAAAAAAAGTTGCTCAAATTTTTTTTGTTAACAAAACTTGTTGACCTCACTATGTTTGTGAGGAGACTTTCAGAGAGAGATGGTTTTGGTTTATTTTTTTTCTTAATTAAAGAGTCACTTTTTAGTCCTGTGGGTCCAATTTTGCCACAGAACAATTGGTCTGGAAATTCAATGTTTTCTATTTGATTCTTAGATTACTTACTTGTTTATTATCCCAGGAAGGATGCTGAAACTTAAAAAACTACCAAAAAGACCTGAGAAGAAACCAGTTGTAGCATAAGATGAGTGAAGAAATCTATGTAGCCTGGGACCTTTGGCTTCCTGATAGTGTTTTTGTATAGCTAAGTTTGAAAAGTATTTTTTGTTCCCCTTTTAAAAATCCTCACACATAAATTGATCACTGAGACTGTTGTGTTGCATCAGGGGTAGGACAGTAATCTGGGAGAAGTGTTGGTTTATTTCCTTGCCATCAATTATCTGGTAAATATTTGGGAACAGTGAGCATTTTCAATAGGAGTTAGGTGCGTGAATGGGGGTAGAAAAGGTCATGGCCCAGGTGATTTATCTGTAGGAAATAATTCAGCTGCTTCGTAAAACCACTTCTGCATCTGGTCCTTTGATTGCCAAACTATTCATTCTTCCTAATGCATCAGATAAATGCTTATGTGAAGAAACAAAATAAAGAGCTTCTACAGTAGAGCAGAAGGCAGATAATTCAAACATGGAAAAGCTGCGATGTCATGAGAGATGTATATAAGCATCCCTTTGTTCCTTTGTCCTTCTCCTGGCTGTGGGAACAAGCCAAGCCTTAATAGCAAATGTGTTAATTCAGTTTCTAAGTTAGCTACTTGGGAAGAGGTTTTGCACTGTTGTGTGGCTGGCCCACAGGATGAATTCAAAGAGATATTACAATAAAGGGGGAGGGGGGCCATCACAATTTCCATGCTGGGTCTGTTCTGTGCAGATCAATGAAGAGGCTTCATCAGTGTCAGCCCACTGGCAGTATGGCATCCAATCCGTGCTACAAACTGCTTGTGAGCAGTGCACATTCCTTGATACTGTATTTACATAGCTTAATGGAGTTTTAAAAGGTCAGAATCCAAGCAGTGTACACTTTGGAGCATTAACTACATGCAATTGTGTTGCTGCATTCTTAATTGCATCTTCAGAGTACTGGATATTTTTCTTTCTTTTTTTTTTNTGGGGCTGAGATGAGAATTGCCCCTTTTAAAAATTATGAGTTGCAGCAGGGACAACAGACCCCACAACTGATCTGACAGGAATGCTTTTAAATCTCTGTCTTTGTTTGCAGTGGAGGTAGGTGGAAATGCGGTAAATGTTTATCATTCCAGTATTAATGAAGTTAAATAGCATTTGTTTCAGAGCTATGGGAAAGTAGGGCAAGGAATGGTGCTGATGGATATTTAAAGACTGCAGTTTGATTTTTGGTACCCTAAAGCAACCTCTGTTTTATGTTGTTTATGTTGGTAGCTGGCTGAAACATCTTTTTCCTTGTTTTGGACCACACCTTGGTACCCTAAGACCTTTACCCAGCCCTCAGGCTGTTTACCTCTGAAGGGAGAGTCTCAAGCTGGTCAATCACCAGAGGACAGAGCCACATCTATTGAGTTACAGTGTAAAGGCATCAATTACTTTAAAGAGCAGGTGTGCAGTGTCCTGTGTTTGCTCTGTCTCAGCTGAAGGTCCTATAGCTGAGTACATATTGTATATTAAACCCTAATTATGGGATGTGTTATCCTTTCCAAAGGACCATGTAGAGCATGGAGGGTACTGCATAAAGCAAAAATCCCAGTCAGCTCTATTAAGATGTTTCTATCAACCTTTTCCGTGGGCCAAAATATTTGGTGTATGAGCTAGTAATGAATCAGCAGCCCACGTAGATAAGACGTTAGCTCATATTTGTTCTTGCCAATAATCATCAGCCCTGTAATTGATTTCCTTAATCTATACATAGACTAAGCTGTCAGCTCAGAGAAGTCTGCCATGTAGCCCCTACAGCAAGCCAGACAGACCCCCGAGTTATCCCAGCAGGTCTGATAGGGACATACAGTGACAGGGAGGACTTTCTGTGCCATTTATTCCTTTTCCAGCCATCCTCCACCACCATGGGTTCCTGCCCTGCTCAGAGCACGTTTCACATAGGCAGTTGGTGCTGATCTTTCTCTGCTGAGCTATTTTCCAAGCATTTATTATCAGTTTCTCGTCACTTGTTGCTTGCTGTTAGAGAAACAATTATCTGTGGGATTTGAGTTGTTTATAATATCTGGTCTCTTAGGTCACTGACAAACAAGGGTTCATTTCAGCTCTAGGGTTCTGATTGCGTTACTTTGGTAACTGTGGGAGTAAAAGGCTGCTTTGTCCTTCTTCAAGAAATAGAGGCTGGCTCCCAATTCAGGCTTTTGACAAACTGTTCAGGATTTTTATGGAGGGTATCATGCATCTCTTGCAACTTTGTAATGGCTCTGATGCATAAAATGTGTTCCTTAGGTGCTTTATCCTCAGGGGGAAACTGGATGAGAATAGTCAGGAGAGCTGGTTTTACAACAGGTCTCAAGTGATTCCATGGGCAAAACCATCCTCCTTAATCTCACCATGTTCTTGCAGAGACATGTGGCTTCCCAGCAGAGCTCATTGTGTGTTTGTTCTGTCAGGGCTCAGCCACGTGATCCAGATAATCCAACCTGTGAGGATACCATGAGCCAGCTCCTGGTATGACTCCTGCTGTAGTTCCTTCCTCCTCTTCCCCTTTGTATCTCCTGTTGACAAGGTGATAAATTTTTGCCAAAGATGGCAAAACGGTGTTCAGTGAAACAGGCAGGTCACACCTCTGCTGGATCATCTATGCTGACTTTTCAACCAAGACTGGAAGGCACCTACTCCTGCTGGGTGCAGCTCTATTCTAATTCTTCCTTCCCCGAATCAGGATAAAACTCCTCATCTCAATAAGACCACACAGGTGGTGCTAATGCCAAGAATTCTTCAATGCCTCTCCTTTGCAAGCCACACCAGGGAACAGGAATGTCACTTCAAAAACATTTTTTTTTCTGCTGTCAAGCTGCTGGAGCTTCAAAGCAGTTTCTTGCTGCCTGTGCTTTCATGCAGTTTGGTGCCTGTGTTTTTAAGGTTTACACATTAATGTTTGTTTCAGGCAGTCTGCAATAGCTCATTGCACACAGGGAAAAACCCTCTAACAAATGTAAGACCTTCAGTTACTCTGGCTTAATTCTGTTCAAAACAATTCTTACAAGACAAGAGAAGAGAGATCATTAGTTCTTCAGGTTCATGAGATGGCAGGAATTAAGAGAAGTTGCTCTGCTGCCCTGTGAACTAGTGTACACAGAGCACTAGAGAGGGGCAAGGGTTAAGAAATGGGCTCTTCTGAGCTGTTCAGGGAAGAATTATTTTCTCCACACAAAATAGAAAATATCTTTCTCTTGGTACTTCTGGAAATGACCAGTGGAATGAATTAATGCAATGTAATGAAGGGCAATAGTGAAGTGAAACACATGTTCTCAAATCCCCTTTCAGCGACTTCTTGGAGATCATAAAATGCTGAAACTCCGGAGCCTCTTAATGCCAATTTCAGCTTCAAAACCACCCCTACTTTGACACTGAAAATGTCAGGTTCCTGACGTCATCTTGCTGTGTTTGTGCCCTGCCATCGTGTCTGGAGGAGATGTCACACTTCCTTCTAAAGGCTGCATTTAATCTGCTTTCTAAAGGTTTGTTTTTTCAGCCATTAAGCTCTGTTCTCTGGTTAGAACTCTTCAGAAGGAGCCTTGTTTCTTAATCAGTGTTTTGCTCCAAGGACAAGAGGAGTTTAAAATGTGAATTTCTTCTGTTCCTAGATGTCTCCATGCCATCTCCCCTGAAACTAAAGTAGTGGGTCTGAGTCATCCTTGAAGTATTCCAGTTCTATGCTGAAATCAGTTGGATACACAGGATAAAAATGCAGTAATGCAGCAGTGAATCATCTCAGCAGAAACTTTGAGTTTGTGGCATCCACTTCTGCAATGCTCCATGGAGTACATTGCTGATTAAACTATGGGTACCATTGCTGCCTCAAATTACTTTTCAGAACTGCATGAGGGATAACTTCCTCCTGGTTTTCTTGGGATAGCAAGGAAGCAGAAGAGTAAAGGTGCAATATTGTCCTTATTTATTTTTAGTGGTTTTTTCCTGTGATTTATTATCTGAGACACTGGATGTTTCCCTGAGAGCTATGCTGCTTTGATGGGTCTGTTCAATATTGTCATTTATTTGCTTAGGCTGAGAGACCTGAGCTTCCAATATCTAATGTTGTAGTGAAGTTCTTGCAGGCTCAGGGAGTGTGTGAAATGGAAATTCCTCCTCCTGTTAAAGGAATTCTGCTTGCCTTGGAGGAAATGTCAGGAACATCATAATGTCTTGGGTTTTTGTGGGGTTTTATTTGTAAGCACCTTATTTTTATCAATGTCTACTGAAAAATCTGCAATGGTTTCATATTCTGAATATTGTTTTTTCTGGTCTGCAGAGGTTAAGGGAGTGATCAGGAGTTATCACATTACCAGAAGGTATTAAAAAATATGGAAAGTGATGAGTGGGGCTCAGTGTAACTACTAGTAGCATATAAAAATGAAAAACGTGAAGCTTAACAGTTTTGATGCTGCTTCTGTTTGCCTTGCCTATGAAAGATACAGCAATCCTCTGCCTTGCCAGTTGCTTCTCTCATCTACCCCAGCTCACTGCTATTTGTCCTCTCGGCTTCAGTTTCCATCCCCAGCCTTTCCTGGCTTCCAGTAAAATGGGGGAAGGGAAAAAGGAGAAAAAAAATACCAAAACCAGCCTAAAAATACCCCAAAGTTTGGGGGAAAATATTGAAGTTCCCTGTGCTCCCATCATGCAGAGAAAGGAGGATGTTTAGGATTATGATCTGTGCTTGTGCAAAGATGCTCACATGCCCAGTCTAGCAAGAACATTGATTTAAGTCTCTTCTCCCGAAGAACAAAGATGATGAAAAATTCAATGCAAAATAGTTGGCAAATGCAGCTAAATACCACTTGATGAATCACCAGTGCAATCTAGCAATACCACAAGCCTGTAGTAAAAGTCACAGCAGATAGCTTATCCCAAAAGGCACAAAAATTATGGATGTGGTATTTGTAACATCTCTGAGTAGTCTTAAGACTGGTCAATATGGAAGAAATACAAGCAGTCCCGTGTTAAATGTCTGCACCAAATATTTATTTATTAGCCTGACAAAACAGATCACACGGTGTGCATAGATGGCACAGAGCATACTGCCCTTGCTGTCCAGCTTGAGGGAGACACAGGAAGGTTAGTTGGGTTAGAAACCAGGTCAAGCAATCAGCCAAGGAGCTGGGAACAACAACATCATGTACTGTCAGACCAAATCTAACCTGCTAAAAACACAGGCAGGGCAGGCAGTGCTCTTGCCCGCTAGTTCAGTGCCTCTGTTGCTGCTGAGATGCTCCTGAAACACTTTATCTCATTGAAAATATGTTTTTTTCAAAAGTATAAACAGAACCCAATCCCATACAAGTTCTAAAGGAAATCAGTTATCATATTGGGAAATGTTAAGAAACCTTAGTTGGGAGAGTACAGAGTGAAGATTTCTATACCAAGCTGTAGATACCAGCCGTGACAACAGTCAGTGTGTTACCTAAAGTTTTATACTGCATTTTTGCAAGCTTTTTTTTTCAGTAGAAAATGTATGATTATATTCCTTCTCTCTGACTAACAGAAAAAAATTATTTTAAGGGTTAATACGATTTGAAGGTTTTTTTTCTTTGAGAAGGCCCATTTGAATAATGCTCATGATGAAGTTTTGTTTTATTATGTATATTTGACTCTTTAGACCTGGGAATACCTCTGCAGTCTTCAGTTTCAATTTGGCCATCTCCATGTCTGTGTTGAGGGAGGAACATAATGGTGAAAACAGGCTTTGCAAAACCTCTCAGTCTTGGTTTCCTGCCCAGTGATACACTAGAGGACTTGGCTATGTGAATGTGTATGTTCTGGAACATCAGAGATGAAGAGAAATGGAAATCAGCACTGCATTTTTCCTTCCCTTCAAACCCACTGCCATAATATGATCTCCATTTGCTGTCACGCCAGTCAGTGTGTGTAGGCTGTGTCTGGCCTGCTTCAGGCCTGAAGAAGGCATCATACACAGGAGCTATCAAGGCTCAGCTCCTAGAATTTGCAGGAAATTGAATTTGATGGATCAGTAATCTCATCTGCTTTTCAGATCCCATTTGCTTTTGCCCCACCAGAAGCACCAATGAGCTAAAATGTCCCTGATAGATAGATGGCATAGATGAAGGCTGCCAGGGGCAGTCTTTTGGTGTTTTCTCTCCTGCCTCACTAAAGGGTTTGGAAAATACCATAATTTCCTACAGTTTTCATGTGGATTTAACCTATGGATCCTAAGTCAATATTCATATAAAGTGCTCATTCTATGTGTGTGTGGATGGTAAGGGATGCTGCTTTTAAGAAAGGATGAAAAAGCAGTGGATGGACAGAGGGAGTTTTAAGATTTTTTTCTTTTTTCCCCATCAGGAAAGAAATAATCTTTACTGGGGTTATATTTTCTTTAAAAAACACCTCACACTTTTTAAACTCAAAAAAATTCCTTTCTATAATCTTTTGGACTCTGTATACCTTAAGTTTACCAGCATATTGAAGGATGGAGACTTTCAGGTGTTTGAAAACTGAGACTACTTTTCAGTGAAGTCACCAGGAGCTTCATGACTAATTTTAGTAGGGAGGGGGAAGGTGAGCAATCCTTGCCACCTGACAAGAGACAGGAAGCTGAGTACCTCCACAATTGCTCATCTGCTGACAATTCAAGAGTATTTTGCTGTCTTTAAATAGATAACATAAAAGGTTGCCTCTAGACTTGCCTCTGAAAACAGGAGGAAAGAGGAAAGTTGCAAAAAGTTTCCATGGCTGCTCTGTTTTTACTTTTTCAGTTTTTTGCTCAGGAAAACTACCCACCAATTCCTTGTTTGTTCTCCATCCTGTGCCACTTCTGTCCTCATCCCTCACTCACATACCTGTGTATGACTAAAGGTCTTTGGTCCTTTGTGGTACAGCTCTTTAAACCACAGAAGTGCTGAGTGGAAGGGACCTCTCGATGTTATCCAGTCTAACTTCTCACTTTCTCCTCAAACAACATTTGTCTAAGAACTTTAGGAGCATCAGCCTTCTTTACCAAGTGACAGCATCTTATGAAAAATACAGGATATCTGCAGCTTTGTGACTCTTCCAATCTAAAGCCTGTTCCTCTCCCTCATCTCCACTTTCCTGTGGCTTTGGCAGGTTGCCAAGTCTTTCAGCAGGACACTTTACATTTCGCTTTTCCCTCTGTTCCTTTCTCCTCCCACTGAGTTGTCCAACTCCCTGTAAATTTGAAACTCTTACCATCTCTTGTCTCTTTTTCAAGTTAACATGGCCTTGTTGGGCACACATGGAAGCAGCCAATAATCAAATATCACAGAAGATGGAAGTGCTTTGTTTGTTGTAGTGCTGGATCACTGTACAATAAAAAACCATTATCCCCTGAGTCACTCAATATGTGTTCTTTGAGTACATACACCAAGACAGCAACTGAAGTCCTTGGTGACTATGGCCATGAAAATAGGATGAGAAAGATTGCTTGTTCTTTCCACTCATCTCTGATTACACGACAGCCATACCATGAGTTTCCCTTGGCTTGAAATGCCTGCCTCTTCCCTCTGCTGAGGAAGACAGAGCCAGGGAGAACAGACTGTGGCATGTGGGAAGCAGAAGGCCATGGGAAGAGATGCACTTGCTGCAGCTGATGCTGCTCTTGAGTTACTGACGGTGGACAAGAGCTGTTCAAGTGTGTAGAACAGACACGGGGAAAGGTGTGCTGAGAAGGTGGGCCTGGGAGAAAATGCCCAAAGCAAAAGGAACTGGGAGTCTCCTCTGCCAGGGAGCTGTGGTGCTGCTGGGCTTCCAGACAGAGTGTTATGGCTAAGACAGCAGCAGAAGTATTCATTAAAATGACTGTTTTAGCTTTTTGGACAATTAGTCCGATAATTACGCCACTTATTTATTATAATAGCCTGCAGTTAATGGATGCTCTGCAAGGGAATTAATGTGTCCAAATTATTTTAGAAATACCCTGAATATGCCATCTTTTTAAATAATAATGCAGAACATCTCTGCAGGATGTTTAAATAAGTTGCAGATTGCTGTGTCAGGGCACCCTGCTACCCAGACGTGCTGACCGCTGTTCAAAAGCCGTATTTGCTCCTCAGAAAGCCAAACAAACATTAAGGAAAAATCTCTAGCTGTGGGGCTGGGAGCAGGACCCTGAAGCTGCTATGTGCACTAACAGAGCAGGGATGCTCTGTAGCAAGCTGTGTACACCCATCGAGGCCCTGCTCGTGCTTTGCTCCCATGAACAGCAGGGTGATGCCTCGCCTGCCTCAGCCTTGGCTTGGTTTGTGCCCTGCCTCTTTGTCAGAGAGAGATGGTGCCTTTGCCTACAGGCTGTGGCAGGCCTATTTATGATCTGCTCAGCACAGCCTGTCCGAGGCAGTTAAGATACCTTCACCTAAGCAAATGCTACTTGCTATTGCCTTGTTATAAAACAAAGGTCGTTTGAACTGAAAATACCTCTGTTCCTAACCAGAGAGGGGGAGAGTTCTGTCTGACTTGCTGCTGAAGCAGCACAAGAGCCATGGGAGTGGGGAAGGGAGCAGAAGCTGGAAGCTAACACAGCTATTGCCAGAGCACAGATGATGTTGACTGAGTTTGCATGGGTAAAACAAGCAGCCTCTCCAACCCTCAGTCTGGGTTTCAGCTGGCTGATCCAAGGCTCCATGTGGAGCAGTGCAGCTGTGTGACCTTGCCTGATTTCACTAATTGCCATTAAGATGAGATAGTCCATGAGCTAAATGATATGCAAGATGAGAGAAAGAGATAGCAGGTCCAAGGATTCAAAAGCAGAAACACAGCCTTGACAAAGGCATAAAACTCTAAGGAAAAAGCATGAAATAAAATGGCAACTGGGCAATGTCAAGCATCAGCCTTCTCTCATGCAGCACCACAGACAACCATTTCCCTACCACGCGTGCTGGAAGCGATGCAGCAGTTTCCCTGTTAGGGGGGTGAATGTGTCCATGTTAGCCCGTGCTGGACAGCCAGAAGCAGGGCTGCTTCAGCACTTGTTTCACTCCCCTACCCTGCTGCCCTGACTACACTGGTTTCATTTTGCAATCAAATTAATTCTCATCTCCAGCTCCTTCTTCATGCCGACCCAGCGGAGGAAAAGGAGCGCTCCAGTAGTGGTTGCTTGGTGCCACACTGCTCTTTTCAGATACTCACATCCTCAGCATGGGCAGTATAAAACTCCTGTGCCCCAGCCAGGACTGGAGCCTGGAGCTGTGAATCCTAACTCCAACAGCTACAGAAGTACTCAAGCCATGCTTCCCAGACAACGAGTGATTTGCACTGATTTGCACGGAGTAAATCAGCTGTACACCAAAAGCTGCAATATTTAATGCCTCCATTAACTGCCTTTATATCAAAGGGGCAGGATGGAGCCTATCTTTATGTGTCCCTTGGTTTTGTGACACTGTGCTGTATTTTTAAAGGAGGACAAGGTGTTCTGTTCTACAAAGCAGCACCTACTGAATGACATGAGCTAGCCAGGTACTTAAAATTATAATGGTGGCTAACCTCTAATGGACTGAAAACTGTGTAAACCTCACAAATCCCATAAAATGAAGATAATTATGCCTTCTGTACCAGGCGTTTTTTGGACATGAACAATGTGTGTTCAGGAAGAACAAAGATTCACTGAAGCTACAGGGGAAATAATGGCAGCTAGTATTCATGGGGCTGCAACAAAATATTGTTTACAGATCTCTGCTGGTTGGGAAATTGTCTATACTGAAGAAACTGGATGCAGTCAAAAGCAAAGATTGAAGGAGCATAAAACATGTAATATTGTAGTTACAAGGCACATAAAATCTTATTGGATCTGTGATAAATATTTGTGCCTGAGCAATTTTACATTTTACAAACTGCTTTCCCTGAAGGATGGTTAAAGAATACAAGGACACCCTAATTGTCAGTTTTAAAATCTAGGGGCTCCCATGACCAATGATGTGGGTGTAATACCTGTTCTCAAAAGTGTCCAATTAATTGTTTAGTGTTGTATTGAAAATATTCTCTTTTTTATTAAAGCTGCTTCCAGTAAAAAGGGGTATCATCTCTTGGGCTGCATTAATGAAGGCAGGAGATGTCCCTAAAGTGATGCTGGTTTGGAATTGAAACCATATATTAAACTTCCCATGGGGGACAAGGAGCCCACAATGCAGAGTTAGATGGAGGCTCTGCATTCAGCTGCTGTACAACATTTGGAATTTTTCCGTGGGACTTGGAAGAGGCTGTGCTGTACATTTTAAAAGGGTTTAGCAAAAAATGCAGGCATGTACTTCGTGAAATTTGTAGATGGAGAAGGAGGGCATTTGAAGATAAAGATAAGACACCCTAAGTTGCAACGAAATGTTCTCTGCAATCTTATATTTTAAAATCCATAAGGATCTCACATAAACAAGTTTGTATTTCCCTTTTGGCTTGGCCTTTTATACATTTACACTGGTAATTCCTTAGGTATTTTTCTGTTGTTCCTCACTGATTGTTCCTGGGTGTAGCCTTTTTCCCCTTGAGAAAAAGTCCCCACCTTTTTTCATGCATGGAAGGAATTTAAAATACTAAAACTAAAATAAGTCTTCTCTGTAGATTACTCTCTCTTTTCCCACATCACTTTTTGTTCAAATCTCAAGCTTGCTCCTAGCTCAACCCTCCAAAGGAAGAACTTACCTTCACCTTTTCCTAACAGCATCTTATCTGTCAACTTCCTTTTTATTCACTAAGCAGCGTGAAGGTTTATCCCTGGCTCTTGAAAACAAGTATTTCCATCATTCCTTGCAGAGGTGCTTGCTAATTACCAGGTCAAATAGTCTCAGGATGTGGTTTGGTGTTCTCATTGAGTCATCCGAGTGTTTTCTGAAGAATTGATTTGGAGAAAGCAGAAGAGGCTGCCAAGTCACCACAATTATACTGGGGAGAGCTAACACCTCTGAGCCTGGTGCAAATCTCTGTGCTGCTGAACAACTGACTGACAGCATGTAAAAAAACAGAGAGATGATTTAAAATTGTGTCCACTGTTGTGCAGATTCGGTGTAGGGCTTGTGCTGTGTGATACAAGGAAATATTAGTAGTGCCTTTCTGAACAAAAGAAACCTTACATCCACCTTTTCAGGAGGTAGGGGGTAATATTTTTAAGGAACTGCTGTATCTGCATCGTTTCATGCTGGATGGGGACTGGAACAGCAATATTAGAGGGAAGGTGTTTCTGTTTCAGAAGCCAAGTCTCAAGGTAATGGTCAGTGGCTAAAATATCTACAAAAATGGGGGCAGTGGAAGGAGGAAGAGGTAGGCTGCCATGGATCACTTGCACAGTAGTTCCATATAAAGTATTTACATGTGCATGCACCATTGCTTGCACCCCTTGAGCTGTTCTGAGGGTTAGAGCAGAATATTTTGTATTATGGAGTAAATGCCACTGCTCGTACATTTTGCCTCTCATAATTCTGAAACTAGACAATGTAGCAAAGAGAATTGAAGCAACCCAGCCCTAACCAAAATGATCAAAAGCAGATGGCTTTGACTAGGTTGCTTTTCAGAATCGTTGGTGGGCACTGGGCAGTTTTACCCAGTCGGGTGATTTGGACAGTGAACTTGTTTGGAGAGTTAAATGCCAGGGTAAGAAGCTCAGTGCCACATAGCTGTAAATAACTTCATGGTGTTCCATATGATTAAGCATCTTTAACTGGTTGATCACTTCCCATTAGTTATCTGGACAGGACTGAGATTAAATTAAAGTCTTGCAACCTACTGGGAGAGCTCACAACTGCACAAGCTTACAGGCAATTTGGCTACCAGGCCACTCTAGGCAGCTCACAGAGGAAGAGAGTTAAAGTCAATTATCAGTCCTCTCACCCATTTAATTTCTGGAATGGCAACTTAAATAGACAAACAAATGTGTCTGTATGTAAAGCTGAAAGTCTGGATTGAATGATCAGACATGCAGGACATCATATGGTTTTTATTTTTGTGTGATATATCATAGTCCTGATATTTTTTTATACCTTTACCTGTACTGAAACACCACTAGGGAAAACCTCTGCCTCTAGCTGCTCCATGTATACATTCAAATTAACAATTTTGCTGCTATCTTCATAATCAGAAAAAAAAAGTAGCCAGAAAGATAAACAGGAGATGTCTAATCACATCCAGCAACAGTCATCACTCTATCTTTCCTGATCTCTAGTAGCTTGAGGAAATAGAAACTGCATTTTGCATCATGTCCTGAAAGTCATCAGTCCATATCTACTAAGAAGTGATACAAAATGCTGGCAAGTCTATTCCCAGCAAGCAACCAGAGTCCAGGCTGAAAGTCCATGGAAAGTGCAACTTGTACAAGGAAAGCAGTTCCTTCCTACACCCCAGTTGTCAGGAGCAGGAAGCAGGCTGCTATCACCTCTCCAAGATTTAGCTTGTGCCTATATTTGTGCTTTGCCACACCTATATTTCTTGCAGAGAAAAGCATCAAAATCTGACTTCCCCATATTGCAGTGTTTATTAATTCCATTCATTTTTTTAAAGGCAGGAAATATTAAGGTATAAGCTCAAAGGAAAAGGTGATTTTTTTTCAGTTTCATGCTTTGAGTAAAAATCAAAGACAGACTGCTAGACCCTCCTTTCATCTGTACAAAATGTTTCTTGTCAGCCTCCTTAAAGTATTTGATGCAGTGTTTTCTGTGCATTGGCTTTAGCAGGAGAAGGCTGTGTTTTTGTTGGGTGCAAAACCACTTTGCTCTTTTGATTTGTCATGAGGGGAGACAGATGTGTATCAATCTGCTCTTCATCTACTAAAGTCAATATTCTAAATCAGCTGACAGAGTAATGGAAAAGCCAGGGCTAGATCCTGGTTCTGTACCTGAGCTCCAGTGCAGCCTGTAAAGCAATGCAGGGGGGTTGATGCCTGATCCTTAAGCTGTGCAAAACCTAAAGTTGAAATGCAGGAGAGGAGGGCTGGGTTTCTTGGACTTGCACTCTTGCTCAGCTCACATCCCTAAGGCACCACTAGGGACCAGTTCTGGCAGCTATTTGAACACTTGGAGGACGGGCTGCTTACCATCTTCCCAGTACTTCCCAGTCTGGAAAGCAGGGAAAGCGTCTTCCAAAAATGGGGAGAAACAAGGGTGCCATCTGAAGCTGCCCAGCTGCTGGAGCAATGCCCTTGCTCACTGTGTGTGCAGATCCAGCAAGTCTTGCCCTCCTGGGTGTTTGAGCACAGGACATCTGTAGCCCATGCACACCCTGGCCACCATTCAGGCAGCCAAGAGGGAGACCCATGCAAGCATTCCTTGTGGTGTCTGGGCAAGCCAGAGGGAAGGCTTGGGGTCCAGTATGCCAAGAGGGGCACGTCTGTGCAATCCACCATGCTCTGGTGTTGTGGGACTGGGAGAAGCTGCTGCTCAGGAAGGCATTACTGAAGGGACAACACAACTCTGCCTTTGCCCGTGCTTTCAGAGAAAATGCCCCATAGAGTCCCAGCTTCTTGCTGAGATGGCCACAGAGGCTCATCAGAGTTACACAGCTTCTTTGATGCTGAACTAAACTAACACCTGGCTGAACTTTTATTGCTTCTTCTACTTGTGCTCATTCCTAAAGTTTAATTGAAGGGAAGGGCAAATATGACAATGTTAATGTGCAGTAAACTATTGGATTGTGACTGTTGCTATCATGATCCCATGTGTAGGTCACCCTTCTGTTTTGTTAGCATTTTTCTTGGAAATTGGTTTGGTGAGTTTAACTTAGTGGACACTGTTATGAACAAACTGATTGGACATCTCGTCCTGACCATTGCTCTTCCCTGGGCAGGAGAAAAGAGTGATATGGGAGCATAGCAAGAAAACATGTTGGAAGCAAGGGACTGAGACTTCTTCCTTGTAGGATATTTTAAGATGTTTCCACCTGTAGTTATTAAGCAGAATATGAGTGTTTTCCTTAGTGCCTTACAAAATAAAAGAGGGATGTTTTCATCCATGTTACCAGTAAGAATAAAGGAAGAGATGATCAGAGCCACCAGTTTTTGAGAACACCTACAACTAGCATGCTGGGAAGACAGAAAACCTGTCACAAAGTCTCATTTAAGAGAGACAAGCCATCCTTAATCAAAGCTGACAAAAAATCAAGACTTTTCAAGGCAGTACCTGCAGTAAAAGATAAGTATTCAGACACTGTCAGTCTCTGCAAACATCTCAGGGTGCCACCAGGTAAAAAAAGATCCTCATCAGTAATACATGATTTTCATTCCACTGTATATGCCACCAAAACAGCCTTTCTCAAAACTTGGCTGCAGAAATTTCTGAGGTAGTGAACTGTCCAGAGCTTTTGCTCCACAATACCATCTCCAGGGAAAAGCCACAGGAAGGTGAGCACCAGGGAGAAACAAGGTTAGGAAGAAGTGGGATACCAGAGCACAATTTAGTAAGACAGACAAGGTCAAATTTTATCCCCTTTTTTTTTCTGAAAGGAAATCTTAATTTCTTAATGTTCACCTTAATAGATTTCTGCAGCACTACAAAAAAATGAACCAAGAAAATAATTTGTCCACGGCTCTGAATTATTTTGAGGAGGAAGGCAGGCCTTGGTGTCTAGAGAGTAAACAGGCAACTCATCTAAAGGCTGAACACAGGAAATATAAGCAAAATGACCACTAGAAACCTATATTCTTTTTGGTCAAGTTGCTTCTGAAGACACATCCTGAGGGTTTCGGTGCTGCCCATTGCTGGCTTAAAATCAACACAATGATGGAAGGCCACTCTTGGCATAATAAAGCACATGTATTGTTCAAAATGCTTATTTTTAAGTACTCTATTTAATGCTTCTTTCACATGCCACATGCTGGGTAATAACAGGAGAGGGCTCAATTGTTTTTAAAAACAAATAAATGGACAAAAAATAATTGCTTTTGGCTATGAAAAGAGCAGTCTGTGAGACTGCTATAAATGCAACTGTGTTTCAGCTCTGTGCTCCCAGACTCATCACTTCGTGCTTTCTCCAAACTTTTGTGTAGCCAGTGCTGCTTTAGCCAAAATTTTTGTTGGAGACCACATCTTTCCTTTAATGACATGGTGGGGACAGCATCCTCAGTGGTCATTTCACATGTCTGTAGGTTTACCCAGTTTAAGTACATCCTCATTAGGGAATTGTTAAATGTTCCAAAGCTATGTGCAAAAGACAGACCTCTCAGCAATATAAAGTAAGAAAATTCCTTCTATTTCTTTATATTTCTTCTGGTGCTTCATTACTGTCTCATTTTCCAAAGAAACTGTCTGTCTGCTATCCTCTCCTGCCTTGGGTCTCAAATATAGGATTGTCCTCCTGCTGGCAACATATTTTGGCAACTGCTAGCAAAGAAAAAGTTCAAATCTGTTTTGGATTTTGTCTTTGGGAAAAAAAAAAAAAAAAAAAAAAAAAAGAGTTCTTTTCCAGCCTTTCTGTCCATAGTTAATTCTGCAGAACTGGATGGTACAATGGAGATGTCCAAGTCCATCTGAATATTGGCTGCCTGTACCTGAGAGTGATGACACCTCAGTCACTGGGCTTCTCAAACTCCCTATGGTATTCATAGCTCACTGACCAGTTTTCAAAGGGATCTTGTTCTTTGAAAAAGATACTTGATAAGTTTTAGCACATTGAAGTGCAAAAGCACCTGATGCTTTTTATACTTCTTCAGAGGCTTCACTTCCTTTCTTTCAAAGCATTTGTGTCTCAAAATGAATTTAAAGATAGTATAATGTGTAATTTGTGTGATTTTCAGGTTCACATTTTGCAATTATATCTACAAAAGCCAGAGATGCTGGATATGTGGATGTGCTGAGGAGCATTCAATTAGTTTCTTTTCTAATATTTAGATGTTAGGTCTCTCATATCATATGTTGCTTGGTAAAAGAAATATTTTGGTGGCCATCCATTGAGACAACAGATCTCTTTCCTGTTTATGAGCTGGAATGGGAAAGTTGGTCATTTCTTTGCATACACAGCTCAATTGATCTGGGTTTCTGCCATGCACAGTCTCTGCTGATTGCTTAATTTTAGACCCAGCATCTAAGAAAGAATTAACATTTGTTTGTTTCTTTTTTGACATCAATTACTGTGAATAGTTACACAGCACTTAACCCTTAATAATATTGACCAATGCACTTGGTACTTTTTCCTCCTTAGATGTTTCACCATGCCTTTTTTTACTTCAAGAATTTGTTTGTGCCATTTTACTCCCCCAGGCCAGATGTCTGTCTTTCTTTGTGCTCTGAAAACAATATATGACTGAAGAAATTTCAGAAATAACGCAGAAATTTATTACATGCTTGCTTTTAAAAAATTATTTCTGAATGCAGTTCAGAAATATAATTTAGAATAAAGATTTTTAAACAGCAATGCCTGTGCTAATGGGAAGTATTGTTCCATGACTGCCTGCCCAAGAAGAGATCTATAGACTTGTAAACAATTCCTAGTGTGGGCTAGATGTTCCTACCTTTTTCTGCAGAGAAAGTTGTGCCCACAGGCTGGCACAACAACAGGTTGGGGAAATGTTATTTTCATTCCTCTGATAAGGAAAATCTTACAGTAGGAAGTATGTATCAGTAGTTTTTGCCATACAGCTGTTCTTAGCATGAAAGCCTTCAATGCTAGACTGTATCTTTGGCTGGTCTTCGACTTGACATAACATTGTTTGTACATGGCTTTCTAAGCTGTGATGTAGTTATTAAACACCTCCAAGTCCCACTCTTTGCTGTCCCCATTCACAAACTTGCACCTCTCTCCCACACTGCATGAAGAGGCATTAACTCATCCATAGACTTGCAGCAGAATGCTGTAGGGTGTTCCCTGGAGTCTCGTAAGCTGCCTCTGTTTTAGCAGTGTACCTTTCACATGAGACTGTGGGGTCTGTGATCCACAGTCTTGCCCTCAGCTGGCTTCTAGACCTCCCCCCACCCCAAGCAGAGAGCTTGTTGAAGCCATGGGCTGTCAGGCTCAATTATTTGCACAGCATCTTAATAGAACTTGAAAAAAAAAGAGAAAAAAAAACCCAACAACACACCACCACCAAAAAAAAAAATGCCACTAGGGTCAATTGCCCTTTCTTTAAAATTGGTTTTATGGAATTCATCTCTCCCTGGGAGATTTGAGGCACTCCTGGAATTACTGCATAATCAACTCATGTCTTCTCTGGGGACTACATTGCTATGAAATCAAATAATGCTGTAATCTCGATGTGAAAACCAACTTCAGTCAGCACCTTTGATCTCAAAGGTTTGCAAGTGTCACTGAAAGAATCACTTTGAGCCTGATAGTCTTCCAGTCAAATTGCAGCAAGTATTGACTATGATCTCTCCCAAACCTGCAACCCCAGCAAGAAAGGGCCTGGGCAGGTCTTAATGAGAGGCTGCCAAAAAAAAAGGACTCACATGACATGAGAGTGGTATTTTGGGGCCTGTTGCTTTCCTCAAGGGCTTTCCACAGTTGTAGCACTGCAGTGTGGTTTAGTAAGTGCAGAGCTAAAGGGATTACTGCTGAATGCAACTATGGTCCAGATCCTTTGTGCCCTACAGCTGTCCTGTGGCCTTATTTAGAGAAGCTAACTGGCAACTTTTCACTCAAAACAAGACTTTCTGTGTCAAATGAGCTTTAGTTGGAAAGGCATCGTTCTTGTTTCCCTGTTTTTTGGAAACAATTCTTACAGAAAAACAAGATAGGGGAAAATGTGTCTTTTTACTACTTTGGTCAGTCATTTCTGTTTTCAGTTTGATCTTTCATTGGTAACAAAGAAGGCTGTTTTTGCTGGCATTTTTTAGGATGAAAAAAATTCCTATGAAAAATAATTGGTCTTTTTCAACTGCCTCCATATGAGAGCCATATAAACTCTAATCCTGCAGCTGGGGCTATTAACCCACACTTCTGTACCCTAGCAAAGCTGTATTGAAATCAATGGAGCAGAGCACGACTGGCAGCAAGAATGATTATAAGATCAGTGGCCAATTAGGCAAAAAGACAGCTCAAGACTGTTATGATAGTGGGAGCTAAAGCATTGTCTTAGGTAACAGAGATAAATCACTGAAAACAAATCCACATGGCTTTGTAGAAAAGCACCAAATAAGAGTTCTACTATATTGTAGTGGATCTGCTGGGGGGAAAAAAAAAGTCTTTTTTGACAATGTTTAGCAGTGGTTTCTTAAATTATTACATCTAGAGAACAGAAATAAACCACAATTTTTTGTACTCAAGTTAATATTGGGGTGAGGAAAATATTTGGTTTTCATCTCTACCAGTTTTACTGCATGCTGTAATTGCATCTTTTGCTGTACCAAGGGACACAGTCAGCCAGCCTTGCCAACTCGCTTCCACTGAAGTTATGGGAAATTTTATTTGATTATCATGCCAGATAGAGGAGAACATTTTCATGCAATGCCTGTTTTTCAGCTGCTTCCTTTTAAGTATTCCTTTGCAAGTGGTTAATGATAATGATAATTTGATAATTTCTTTATGATTATACTTTCCTGTAGAAAGAAAGGCTAGGTGGTCATGCAGGTCATCTGTGTTCTCTTTCTCTCCAAAATTTCTGGACCTTTTTGACCCCTCTTAAGCAAATCTGACACATGGCAGATTTTTTCAAGCTTTTAATTTTCTACCGTGTCTGTGGAAGGAGGTAATTGGTCTCACTGGAAATGCCTAAATGAAGGTGCTGTCAGGATGAGCTGACGCTTTGTCAGTCACCACAGCCACGGCAGGGGAGGTAGCCACTAGAAACAACCTGGATGTACAAATAGCCCCAGTTAAAACTTGTGTTTTCCCGGGTACCAAAGCCAGAATGCTCTCAGATGCAGAAGCATTAGACCAGGCTTTGGCAACTTTATGCCCACAGACATTACAGCTGATGCTTACAGGATGCAGGAAACCACACCACAGTGAGTTTTGGGGCTCTCCTGGGTTACAGTTGAAAGAGTAAATACTTCCCATTCACAGACAGAAAAAAAGAGGAAAAAAAATAAAGTGGTCAAGTTCTGAAGCTTAGCAAGTGATCAGTAATTCATCAGTGGAGCTCTAAGTGTTATTAGCTCTGAAGAAGTCATGATCTACTCACAGATAGTCTGCAAGTACAAAGAGATGAAATACACCAGATAATTTATCTGTTGTATGGGAATCGCTTTGTTCTAGCCATTATTTTTTGCTATATAATTTCTTTCTCTATAATTTACTTTCCCTTTCAAATGGCTTCTTTTTAAAAAGATCATTTCATATTTGTCTTTTATTTCCTCATTTAATTATGTGCATAAAAAGAATAAAATACTGAATTGTTTAAACAACTCATTAAAACCTGCTTGTAATCCTCTGTCTGGGACAAAAACTGCTGCTGTGTTCAATAGTCCAGAATACCGTAGCTTTATCAATCTTCTAAAAATCTTGTAAATCACTGCTGTGGGCTGTCTCCAGTTTCTTGTAAATCAGGTAAATCACAAACTGGATCTCTCAAGGAGATTGTCCAGGCACTTTTAACTGTCTGTACAGCTTCTGTCTTCATCCACTCCTGTGGTACAAAGCCTTTACTCCATAATCGCTACTACACACGCAGCCTGGAGTTCCACTGAATTATTGGAAGGTGAGAGTGAGGCTGTCAAAGACAGGATTTTCATGCTTATAAATTTTATTGGTGTCATCTTATTCACAAGATATATGTAGGTCTCCTACAATATCTGTGACATCCATATCCTGCCTTATAATCACACTGTGCCACAACCATCACAATGATTAAAGAGATTACTTTTTTTTTCCCTTGTGTGGCGAGATTAGGGAAGTTCAGTTAAATGGGAGAAGAGCGATGAAGGAGTGCAGTTCTATATCATGATCAGTTCCAGGGAGAGGCCTTTAGAGGAACCTTCCCTGCTCCCCTGAGGACTCAAGGAGCAGCATTTTCAAGTCATGGGGAGGGAGAGTGGGCACCTGCCTCCCACCCTGTTTCTGGGAGAGCTTAGGGCTGGGTCCTGCTTTTGAAGGAGATCTTTTCCTGCAAAAAGTCCGCTGCAAGACTGCAAAACCCACCAGACATACTGGACACAGCCACGAGGTGATGAGGCACAAAGCTGATGGCAGCTCTGGGAGAGGCAGTAGCTGCATCCCACAGCAGGATGGGGAATGTGCCTGGGTGGGAGACTCCAGGAGAATGCACCTCTCCCCATCCTCCTGCACCTATCAGCCACCTCAGTGCCTCCCACCTAAGTGACACCCCAATTTTGCTGTCGAGACTCACAGCATTCTTCTTGCTGTTCCTGTTTCTACCCACCCTCCTTCCTTCCCCTACACTGGTTCTCCTCTTCAGTGTGTCCATTTCACTTTAGTGGTTTTGATTGCATCATTTGAGTCTCCATTGTGGCTGTAGTAGAGACAATAATATCCTCTGTGTATTTCCTCTCTATAATTATTAAAATAGGATCTGAGACTGACTCTGACTTTATAAAGAGAGCAGGGTGGATGTGAAGGGGCATAGCTGCAGGGCCAGAACTGGGTCTTATGGAAGTCCCAGTGGCCCCCAGTGAGCCCATGGTTCTTCTGTGTCCCTTCCTCTTAAAGTGAGGCTTGAATACACAGATTATTGTGAGTCTTTTGGTCTGCTGTCCCACAGAAACTGTTTGTGAGGATAAGCTTTTGACTCAAAAATCAGTCAGTTTAAGTAATGTACACACTGCAGCTTACAGACCCAAAGAGGAACACTACAATATTTGTGGTTTGATTAGAGAGGAAAATGAGCAAAGTATTTATGATAGTCCCTGTCTAGCTTCAAGATTACCAGGGCACCAAAGACGTCTTAAATACCAGAGAGGAAATTCTGAATTGAAGATATCAACTTGTCCTTAATATGTCCTGGTTTTCCCAGTCACAGTACATCTCCCATTAACGTGTGGTTGATGGAACAGATGGGCTGCAATGCTTGAGCAGGGACATGGGTTACAGGGAGGCTGCAAGACTTTGATTTCCACTTAAAACTGTTGGCATTGTTTTAGTGCTACCTCTTAGCTGTCTTGCTTTAAAGGGCAGTGAGTCTTTGCAATAATGCCATGTCCTAAACTGCTGGACAAAGGGCACTCACTACTATGTGGTCTTAGCACTTTGGAAAACACCACAGTCCTCATAAACAGAGGCACAATGAGCCATCACCTGGTTTTATTTGAAGGTCGCAGCAGATGAGGATGTCTGAAATCACAAATCACAGCACCAACTTCTTAATTTTCCTGCCTCACCTTTCTCTTCAGTGGACCTGGACTGGTAACAGCTTCCTGTCTACCGGGGATGCTGCAAAGATTAATTAAACACCAGATTACAGGACAATTTAAAGCATTATTTTTATTCTAAGTAGCACTGTTTATATCATAACAACCTGGGAAGAATTTAAGTGGCTCCATACCTACCATCTTACACTTTCATTCCCTCTTAAGGTAGATCACCTTCACCATCTCACCCTTGTCCCTAACGTTACCAGGCAGGTTACAGCTGTGCTTTTCAAAAGCAAATTTCTGAGTCCTGTTGTCAGCTACAGCTTGGGAAAGATTTGACAGGCAAGAGAGGGTCCGTTTTCCACGTCCCCTGTCCATGCTTTTTTTCCCAAGTTTCCCAGGTTTTATCTGCTTAAAAAACCTGCAGGTAGTTTTTCTGCTTAAACTCTACTACATCCCCTGCAAATAAAGATTAGGCTGCCTTTTGCATACTTCTGCTAATGAGGATAGCAGAAATACTCGAAGCTACCCCCAGAGCTGTGGAAACAGAATCTGAGCAGTAGCTGCTCCTGAAGGCTCTCCCTGTCCTGCTAGTTGAGAACTCGAGAACAGTTTCCTTTGCCTGTGTGCCTGCTGGTAGCAGGCAAGTTTCCTTCTCCCTACCAGAAATGTTTCAGCAAACTTCCCTTTGAATTTAAAGGAAGGTGTTTTAATGCGTGCTTTTAGTCTTGGCAGAGAGGCCAAGTTTGGACTCTGTGATGATTTCCAGACGCTCAAAGGCATTGCCCAGTAGAGGGAGCAAAGGGAGCACTGTGGACACCACACTTGCAGAGGCTCCCAGAAAGGCTTCCCCAGCACAGGAAACCCTTACGTGCTTCTCCCCAGTCCCACCGGTGGGTCAGCGTGTGCCACCGAGCCGTGCACAAGCAATTCCCAGGATAGAAAGGGCCTTTGCATAGCCAGGTCCTGCCAAAGAAGCCAGACAGCACCAGCGGCTGGTGTTCAGGGTTGAAAAATATTTCCTCGGCACTTGCTTCTGTAAATTCTATATAATAATTCATTTAAATAATATATACCAATTCAAATCTATTATTTCGATTAATTATCAGGCAATTAGCATGTAGCAATTAATAATATATAATTAATAATATAATCATTAATATAAATAGGATTTAGTAATAATTACCCTTTGACAAATTTGGGGGTGATTCCCATGGACATCATCCAATTTTCCCTCAATAGCAAGCAGTGTGCAAGGCTTCATGAGCAGCTAGAACATGCTTAATTCTGCTGCTAAGGGCCATTTCCTCTCTCTTGTATTTAGTCTTGTGAATTGGAGCATGGATGTGGTGCACCAAGGCCCCAGTGGGGCTGGAAACCGAAAGCTTTTCGTCTTGGAGGCTGGGATTCCTCACTCGGGGTGGGATTGGCGCTGAAAGCTGGCACTGCTCAGGCTAAAACAGACAAGCATAAAGTGCAACAGAAGGAGAAAATCTCAGCGTTGGAAGACAACACATCAGTTTTCTGGTTACAGTTAGTGCATACCTGCCTTTTATCAGCTTAGTTATGACTGCCTCATTCCGTGCAGTGCTTGTTCTCTAATTAGCTTGTAAAAGGTTAAAAAAGCCATTAGATACATATTCAGAATATTCACGCGTTTACTAAATAGGAGCATTAAAGATAGGATCAGGTTTTCCTGCAGAGCAATCTGGCCACATCAACACAAATCCCCTCCTGTTACAGGAATACCAAAACTATTAGTGCTTTTGTATTCAGGTAAATGTCTGACTTCAACATGACTTTTTTTTTTTTTTTTTTTTTTTTGAGACTTTTGGCTAAATAAAGACCATACTTCTCCCAAAAATGTGTATGTCACAGTGAACTGAAAAACTATAGCACATCTTATTCAAAGACATTGAATGAGCCAAATATTTTTTGCCTCTGCATCATTTTCATGGCTTTAATTAAAAAAAAAAAAAATGTAAAGAACATTAATGCCAGAAGTTTAGACTTTCAATTATTTGAAGCAGCAAGGAAGAAATATTTTTTTAAAAAGTTTTCAAATAGCCCCTTTTTCTCTGAGTGACAAAAAAAGAGAAAAGGTGCAATTAAAAATCACACCCATAACAAATATAGAACAAAAGTTTAAAACTTAATATTAGTTTAAGGTATCTTTGGATTAGTTTCCAGGGAACAGGCTCTGCTCTGACTTGCTCCTCTCTAATTTCAGAAGGATCTGTTTGTTACTAATTTGTTTTATTTTAGCCTAAATATGTATACAAGGTGCAAAGCAGTGGACCAGAATAATTAATGGAAAAGCATATAGGGAAGCTAGGCTATGTTTGTATTCGTGTCCAACAACAATAATCCAGGAGCATTTCATATAAGAGGCATACTTATAAACGAGTTACACAGGCTGAATCAACTTTTGAAATCAATAGGAACAGAGTATAGAAAAAAATCCATGCTATTTCAATTCCAACAATTACCAGCGACTTAACCAGCCTCTGAGAGAAATGTTATCAGGATTGACATGTTTCTAAAGTGTATTCTGATTTTAGCTAAGCCTTATCTTAGAACAGACAGAGAAATGTTTTGTTGGATGTGTTCCACCTTGTTCCTCATGTTATTAGGTTTTTAATTCTTGCTTTTCTTAAGACAGTGGGTTTTTTTCTTTTTTTTCTTTTTTTTTTTTTTTGCTGTAGTAATTGGAATAGAAGAGCATGCTATTCTTCTGGCAGTCACATTCCCTTCAGTGGCTTTCTTTTAAGTAACAAGACATGGCAGCAGTGAGAACTAAAAGGCTGCACAGAAGCACCTCAGGTGGCTCTGAGGATTGAGTGGTGGCTGCCAACGGGCAGCTCATGGTGACGGCCGGGCCGCCAGCACCGCGCCGAGGCTGGAAGCGAGCACGTGTGTGCGTTCACAATTCCCCAGAGATGTATTCTGTTTGATCTCCAAGGGATCCCTTTGGCTCCTGCAAAAGTGTCTGCCAGAAAATACCTTTGTTCCCATGAATGGGAAGTGGGTCTGTTTTTCCATTTTCCTTCTCTCCCGGTGCTTTTATTTGCAGCCCTTTCAAGCCTGAATTGTGACGAATGTGATGTTGCGTGAGACACTTGTGTGAGCACCCTTGACTCCTTCAGCTGTGGCGTTTTACGTGTTTAAAACCTCCATGGAGCTGCCACCTAGAGAATGAACAGTTTTTAGTAACACCCTGAAATGTCAAAAAAAACCCAATATCATGATAGTAGTCAGAGCAACATTAGCTCATCCCAGGGTCTGAAGATGTGTGATGATCCTTCAGAAACTTCTCTCCATCCATGGCATGTGCACAAGTTATTATGCAGGGCACATCACATTACATGCACAGTGGAGCCCTATCCCTGTCATTCACAGGAGCTGGACATTTCTCCTGTGCTGCCCATGTTTTGCTGCCATGAGGTTCCAGTTGTGTCTGGTACCACAGATGCAGCAGATGGAAGCCAGTTTTGCAACAGGGAGTTTTTCTAAATGCAAAACACAAGCTAGAGGCCTAATTAACCACCATCAGGCTCTCCATTCCCTTCAGGAGATGTTGGGCCTTTAGCAGAAATAAGCACTGTTGCATGGAATGTAATGGCAGATATTTGCTACCTGCGCAATTAGAAAACCCCTGGGATCCTCAAAACAGCTCTGTGAAAATGCAGTTTCAAGCCTTGTTTTTTTGCCATGCGACTGCTGAGTCCTTCCTACCGTACTAACACGTAGTACAAATAGGGGTGCTGAAATGAACTGGAGGCCACAATTGAAAATAAAAGATGTGGAGTTACTGAGTGCTGAGAACTGGCTCCTGGAACCTATATACTAAGCACTGGTAACAGCTTGAATCTTTGAAATCTTTAAAAACCCTGAAACCAAATAACAACATCCAAAAGAACACCACCCACACACACACACACACAACAAACCAAATATCAAACAAACAAAACCCCAAAAAATGTAAAAGAAGCCACTGTGGTAGGAAAAAAGCAAATTGTGTAGTTTAAGTTTTTGGCTGACTCAGAGGTGTTTGCACACAAATTTTTTGCACAAGGCCAGAAAAAAATAAGGAAATTACAGGTAGCGGGAGGAAAGCAATGCAGTCAAGGGAAAGGGAGGTAACATCTCAATTTCCTTATGGATTCCTTCTGGAATCATGGGAGCGAGATGTCTTAGGGACACGTGTGCATACCCTTTGTAGTGGCAGAGGTAGAGGAGAGCCTGGGAAGCGAGCACTGCCATGGCTCCTCTGTACACTCATCTCTCCCAGGGAAAACCTCTCAGTCCTGGTGCCCCACAAGGTAAACAGCCCCTGCAGCACTGCTGGAACCAAAGCTCACAGCTCCTCTCTCAGTGAGCTGATACAATTCTTCCTTGTTAAGCACAGAAACGTTCAAAGACATGATTTCAAGCTTGACCATGACCCCCTATGAAAACAGGTCAGGCAATTAACTCATCATGAAAACCATTCTTTTTTTTCCCCTCCCTCCCTCATCTCATTCTAAATCTATTTCAGCTTTACAGGGGGGGATTAGATACCAACACGCCTTGTGTTGATTCCTTGTGTCATGGACTCAATGAATCCTTCATTTTCCCCTTTTCCACTTCATCCAAGCTCCATAAAATGCCCAGGAAGCATTACTTTAACAGTGTGATGACAGTTTAATTAGATCAAGACTGCAGCAGAAGGGGGAGTATCGGGATTGGAGGCAGCTGTGGGTTACAATCAGGATGTTTGCAGCTCAGCCTTCTTCCAGCCCACCTCAATTAGGGCAGCTCAGGGGCAGCTGCTGATGCTTGCACTTGGTTTTCCCCTCAGGTATTGTGTCTCATCCGAGGGCCAGTGGCTGATCTAAATGATTGGGTTACAGATTGGGTTTTTAAATTTGATTTCTATTTCTGAAGTTTATGATACCAAGGTTCATGCTCAGTGTTATCTGAATGAGCAGTGAAGTGCAATAATGCAGGCACATGGAAGCCACAATCCTGGTCTCACTAAAATTCATGGCAAAACTTCTACTGACTCAAAGAAAGGCAAGCTTTCACCTTCAGCTTCTCAGGAAAAGAAGTCAGAAGCCTTAATTAGAGGGGCTCTAAAAGAAGGTTTATTCTAGTGTGAACAAAGTGCCTTTCCCCACAAAGTCCATGGCTATTTGACTTGGAATCTCAGCCTTTCTTGTGAGACACTGTAGCTGTTGTACAGCTCTGTAGAGTAAGATGGAGAGAAATTGACCTAGGTGCTATAAGGACTATCAGGGAGTAAAGTTTAGGCACTTTGACTCGCACTTTTCCACACATCTCAGATTTAATATGTGTTTTTCAGCACTGATTTATGTATGAAGGTGCAGTGGTTTCCATGTGCATACTTAGGATTCCCAGGTGGGAGACATTATATCGACCTTTTGACCATGTCTTATTAACAAAGGCTACTTTTCAGCTGGCAATCTAAATTAATAAAACATGCATATGGTTATCCTGTGCTGTATTCACTATTTGGTGTCATTTGGTTAAATGCATCTGTTAGGCAGTATTCTCCATTCTTTTGTATTTTTTTCCTAACACTCTGTTACATGCATAGATAAAGCTTTTTTTAAAAAGTTTGAATCTGAAGAAAAATCACTGAGATAATAACACCTTTTTGTCTCATGTCACCATCTGCTGCATCATCTCTACAACGCGAATCGTCCTTATAGCTATGTTCTATCTTCTAGAATAGATCTTAGATCAAATCTTGCTCTAACTCTTGCATTACTGAGGAAATGTAACACAGGGAAAACTCTTTCTTACCTTCAGTATTTTCAGTCTTCTGTATTTAGATTTCCTTTTACCTTGGTGTCATGTACCAGACCTTTAATGCAACAATTCTCAGTGCACCAGCATCAAGCAGAGAAGTGTTATGCATCCTATATTCCAGATGGACAACTAAGGCTTGCCTAAGGTTACACTGGACTGCTTGTGGAAGATTAAGGACTTAACTACACGTCTGTCACATACCAGAGAACTACCTCCAGCAGCAGACCCATCAGACACTTCAATCTGCTGCTGTTCAGGCCCTGCCTGACACTTAGCCTGTGTCCAGGACATTTGCTGGAAAATGCACAACTTAGTGCCTGGGGTCCCCCTACCCTCCCCACTAAACATGCTAGCCATTTAGCCAGGGAGCATAAGAAATCCAGAATATTTCTGATACAAGTTGGAGATTTTTTTCAACTGGGACCTGCTGGATTTTCATGTATTTATTAGGTTTCCATGAAAAGATTTCAGTAGCAAGGGAGCTGCAGGGGTGGTTTCTGTAAGAAGATAACAGGAGCTGTCCCCATGTTGGAAAATTCCACATACCTCCAAGAAGGTCCCAATGCTGGCCAAAGCAGAGCCCATCAGTGAGCCTGGAGATATTAATTTTGCCAGAATCTGTTGTGCCCATGACAGTAATCGCCAAGTGGTCTCACTATCCTTAACTAAACCCACAAGATTTTTGCCATATTTTGTCCCCTCTGTTGAACTGAGCAAGCTGAGTGATCAAGCAGCTTGGTAGGCACCTGGCAGCCAGCAAAGGTTAAGCCATCACAATATAATTATAATTGCAACCTGCCTTGATGGGACCACTGACATTACTCCACAGAGGTGCTATGGGTATCTGGGCCAACACATGTTCTTCTCTTAGCAAAGATGAAGTTAATTGAAGTAATTCTTGTATGCCACATTAATGCTGCCAGAACTGAAAGGAAGATATGCCCTGTTGAACTTGTGTGATTTGTGTCTTAATGTGGAACACTTGTTTTTACGATATTTCCTAGCAAAAGAAGTAATTTTATCTTTAACAGCATCTAGCTTTTAAAAATCCAATAAACAAGGCACAAAGTAGAGAATTAAAGTGTGTTACCTATATGAGTACTCTGAAGACACTGAACATCAAGGAGTTTGCCTTTGTCACCTCTCTGCCACTGCAAGTCACCCAAATAAGTTTTCCTGTAACTGAGCTAATGATAAATCTGCAACTCTGAAAGAACAGCTTTCTATCTTTAGGCTTCAGCTATGCTTTTCTTTTGTGTGTATAGCCTATTTATGGAATGCTGCTGTTGGACTTGAATGCAAACCAGAAAAGCGTTCCTGCCTAAATTGTCTATAAATACCTTAGGGGTTTTTACTGTCCGTGTTTTTGTGAAGTCCTCAGTGTGCTGCTTTGCTCGACTATTTGTTTATTCCTTATTCAACATGCATTGTCTGTCTTCAAAAAGTGACCTCCTGAAATGTATACCCCACCTCTGTATGAAGCTGCTATTTTTATATAACCCTGAGAACACCGAGGCCATATGGGCCTCCATGAGACAGGAAAATTGCTGTGCTTGAAAATTGCCATCTTGGATGCACCGAGGCGCAGTAAACATACAGATTATTTAGGAAACTAACAAAGGAAAGGACTTTAGCAGAAATAATACAGTAATCTACCATTTTAGATTAGACTGTTTACGTGTCCCATATGCCCATAGGGCATCCAGAACGGGATGCAAATGATGTCAATAGACGAAAATGCAGAGCAAAAGTGTTAGAGGATAATTTGTACCTAGGAAAATTTTCTTCATTAATTAGGCACAGATTCATGCCCTCAGGCAGAAAACTTTCAAATATTTTTCAAATACTGAGCTTTGGGTTTGTCCTAGGTTTTTTGGTGTTTGGTGTTTTTCTTTTCTTTCTTTGTTTTTGGTTTGCCATCCTCTGTAACAATCTCAGCCTCTTCTTCCTGAGGTATCACATGTCAACAAGTTTTATAGGCTGGTCACTCAACAAACACACATAGTTTCTCTTAAGAGGTTTGATTTACCTGTTTTTCTGACTCTTTGAATCTCTTCAGAGCTTGAGCTGTGGAGGTATGCAGGAGTGCACCCCTCTATAAAATTAAGCTCTTTGACTTCCCATAGCATCCTTCCCTATGTCTTGGAGAGGGACAAGGACAGACTAACAAGACACCCTGCACACTTCAATCCAAACTGATTATAATTGCTTAATAATATTCTCTTCCTTGTGATTAGGTTTTGTGGCATTAGTGACCACTCCTGTGTCTTGTGATGGGGTTGTGGCCATTTTTGGGGGCACTGCCCCCACCAGCCTCCAGCAACACTGAGGGTGTCACATCTCTCACAGCTCGACACCCAGGACTTGAAGGACTGAAGGACTGCCCTCATCATAGCTTAGCAGACAAATTACAGAGTATATTATCCCAGATATGGGACAAACACACAGATACTGACTTTGGAAGGTGCACATGAAAATGCAAAATTTTATTTACACCCGTGCAAATGCATGTGCTTTTCCAAGGGGCTTTGAAATAGTGAAAAACAATCTCTAAATAGGCCAAAAGCAAAACAAACTTGCTTTTAAGTTTAAAAAATTCAAGAGAATAAAACTGCAGCCTACACTGAGCCTCATTTGATACTGAAAATATGAGCAGTTTTGATAGCAGTAGTGTAGCATAGGTAAATTTGCTTGGGTAACCAAACAGAAAATTTCTAAACTTCAGTAGAAAATTGCAAGTTAAATATGTTACATTTAAATTTAAATTATCAACTAGCAGCCTTATTCCCACAATTCACTGTTTTAATCTATTTTAAGTCAGTGAGTTGAAAAACAGAATTACATGTCTTTTCTGCAGGAATTTATGGCATTTTGACTTTGGGGGAGGGATTACACCTAGAAATAAGAAATACTTTGCTAAACAAAATTTAGAGCTTCTTGAGCATGTAATAATTTGAGATTTTGTTTTGGTAACATTTGATATCAATTATCACTTTTACATTTGTTTAATGATCTATAATGCAAAATAATTTTCAAGAAAGGCTCCATTCCAGTGAAGGTGATGCGAAATAGGAATTCGTCAAACCTGAATGGTACTTGGATTTATGCAGCTTAAAGCAAAGCCTGAATAATCAGAAATCAGACCCAAAAATGAAATGCTGGCTTTATAAAAAATGAATGGGCTATATGAAATCCACAAAACAATTCACTCAGTTTTACAAGGACAAAAATGTTCACTTATAAAATTGTGCAAGAAGCTAAACAGGCTGACATCACCATCTCTTGGGTAATATTACACTACAGGTTTGTCTGGTTTGGTTTTTTGTTGGTTTTGGTTTGGGTTTGTTTTGGTTTTGTTTTTTTTTTTTCTTTTTCCTCCTTATCCTACACAGCTCAAGTCCTGCAAGTACTAAATGCTTTGTGAATACCCTTGTTGATGTGGGTCTCTAGTCTTTGAGGCTGGAATTGGGTAGGGAAGGCTGAGTGTGTGTGGTGTGTAATAGGCCCACTAATAAATCCTCAGTACAAATCAAAAGCCTAGAAGAGTTTTGCACAGCATTTAAGCAAAACGAGTCTTCTGGTTGGCACTGGAAGTTGACTGAAGCTTTATTAGTTTTCCCACCAAAAGTACCAATTTCTGGTAATGAAATAAACTATTGTATTTCTTCTTGTTTATATCTAGAACTCTTCATGTGTGAATTTTGGAGTAGGCTGCAGGACTGGAGGACAAAGAAAACAGCAATAATAAATAGACATGAGAGGGTAGGATAAAATTGGGGTACTCAAAACAGCATTACTCCCCATGATATCAAGACCCTAACTCTTTAGCTGCTTTCTGTTGTGATTTAAATTATCAGCAGAAGTCACTTTGTCCTTTAAATTCAAGGAGCATGGCCAGTGGCCTCAGGCCCTACTACAGGTCATGTGTTGAAATGCTTAGACAGACTCAGGTTGCCAGCTCAAGATCAAGGGAATAAAATTCCTGTCTCAAAAATGCATCTCTCAGGCATTTTGTTGCTACAAACTTGTTTATTTGTTCGTTTGTCTGAACTGCTTTGTGTCTAAGCAGCAGAGAGGACAAAACCTTTCAGCAAAGACGTGGAGGAATATATTGGGAACATTTCTTTGTGTTTTCAGAGCAGATCGAACGCCAAAGTCAGATGTGAACTGTAGTCTTACACATCTCTGCTTTCTTCTTCCCCATGTCTCTTCCCCTTGGCCCAGGTTCACTTTTCAAAGAGTTAGGGCTGGTTCATTCAGCTGCTGAGGCTCTGTGCTCAAGTTGGCCACGGTGTGCAGATATTAATTCAACGGCTTGGTTTCTGCAATTCAATATACAATTGAATGTGCATAATCTGAGCAGTACGATTGATTTAACATCGGTGTGGGAACTTTAGCTTTCAGTTTTCATGAATTATGTGTTTGAATTTTGAACTTTAATGCTGTACTAATGTAGACATTTGCATTTAATGACATATCAGTGAAGCTGAATAGGCCTGCCACCTCCTAAACTCCTAGAAGTTTCAGCTCTGTGAAAACCTCTTGCTGAAAATGTGAACAACAGCTGGTAGATTGCCTGGCTGAAATGCTGTAGTCTTCATCATGAAAAGAGAAGAAACACAGCATCAACAAGATCTCATGAATCTTTTGGCATAATTTTATTACCCTTGTCTCAATATATCATGACCCTTGTACCTAGAGTCTAATAAAACTTAAATAAAGCCAAATGATTTAATATTCATATTGAAACATAACTATAGAAGGATGTATGACAGACTTAGATTAGATGAACATAATTTTTATCCCAGATTCTTTAAGTGTTTGTGATTTTTTTTAATGCATCAACCAAATTATGTAGACAGATCTTAAGGAAGACGTCAGAAATTTCCAAAACTGCCTTGCTCTGACAAGAGCACCAAGAAGCACATTTGCCAAGGTACATTGCTCCCAATGACTTCAGCAGCAACAACAAAGCTGGTTGAGGATGTGGGAATAACTCCTTGGGACCGTCATTATGGACATACATTCTGACCTTGATGGAGGCATTGAAAAAGTGGAGTAATTTATTGTTCCATTAATTGTGTTTTAAATCTAGCATTTCTAAATTTCAAGAGATTTAAAAATATTCAGCTGAAAGAAAAATAGCAATTTTAATAATATATAATTACTATTTGATAACTGATTGTAATTCATTTTGAAAAAAATTAGTTCAGAACATTGATAGGAATTCTGCTTCCCTTTAATTTTTTGATTTAAACATTTCTGGCTTTATTTCAAACTGCTGTAGTGTTGTCTTCAAAAAGTCGATACCAACAATTTCTTCTTTTTAGAAAAAAGAATTAGTAGAATTTCCCATCTTTAAAATTGACTTTTTTTTTAAATGACTTTGTATTCAGCTAAAATTTAAAAACTATTTTCCACATGAAAGTAGCTTTCAAAGTTCAAAAATACATTGACTCTAGTTCTATGTTTTTGACAAGCTTTTATAATAAGTTATCTTATTGCATGCATAAATTAGTTGGGTACCACCTGGAACATACAAGCCTTTCACAACAGAGACAGAAATATAAATGTATAATAGGGAAAAAGAAAAATACAACTCTCAAAGGAATATCAAACCTTTCAGCTTGAAGGTTAAATACAGGCATTAAAAGGAATCCAATTAAATTGAAAACAAGGGTGTACTAAAATGCCCAACTGCAATAAATTCATTATGTATGGATAAAGGAAAACACAACAATTCATAATAAGTACATGTGCTTCTTAAGTACAATTGTTTCTAGAAGTAATTAGAGTAGATCATTCTTTGTCCCAGACCCATGTTCTCAGTAGTCTGATGGGTTTAGCAGGGCAGAGGCACCAGTGCTGCTTGGGGAGATGGGAAATGTGCAGGAGCAGTAATGTGCAATGGGAAAACAACCTCATATAAAATTTAAGTCTTCTATATAAAAACAGGAAATAAAAGTAGGAATCGGATGTTTTTCATTGTTAAAGACTATACCTTGCATTTCTCTGATTTTACAGCTGGTTTAAATGCTAATTAATTGCTAGCTTTTAGTTCCCCTCTTGTACCAGCACCATGTAATAACTGGGGTTAGATTTTCCAAAAAATGTGATCTCCATGTCTCGGCCTCTAGACAAGCAAATTTTCAAAGCAGCTTATTCCTGGCAGTTCCCCACCGACAGGAAGGAAAGGAAGAAGGAGTCCTTTTGTTACACATATCTTACAAAGTCAGGCTCACCTTTGTATTTCAGCTTGCATAGTCCAAACTTTAGTAAGAGCCATGGTGAATCATAAGATTCATAAGGTTGGTAAAGCTCAGAGCTGTCTGTGGAATTGCATATGTTAATGTAAATTAATGCTTTTAAAGTACAAGACGACTGAATGAATGAACATTTGCCATGTTTCTTCTCCCCTCCCCAGTTTCAAGAGCTGTTTTTCTCAGTGTTGGGAAGAATATGGTTGCTGTTGGTTAAGAGTGATATGCTATCAGGAAGCCAAAAACCCAGGATCAACGGGAAAAAAGAAACCAAATAAAAAGCCCAGCCAAAAGGGCAGTGAACTTGCAGGTCAGGAGAGCTACCGAGCATCACAGCAACCTGTAGATTTTCCACCAAAGTAATTTAGCTTGCTGAGAATAATGCATGAAGGATTTGCATGCAGGCAGTGTCAGAGGGCAGACTTACACAGTGATTGGGATTGCATGAAGAAGCTGATTCATTAAGGTCCGATGCATTCTTAAGGAGAAAATCTAGAACGAGTGCCATTATTTAAAAGTACATTTCTCACTCACTGAGTCAAGATTCCCAGGAGCTATGAAAGGCAATCATGCGGTTCTCAAGTGATTGAAAATGTCATTATAATGTAAAATGCAGAAAACTTAATCCCCGTAACTTTTTCCACAGCTTTTTTTCCTGCCTGGACAGATGTTCCTTGTCAGCCTCTTAAAAAATACATGGACCATAATACAGGCTCACCATGGTCACTGTGAAGTGGTGTTACTCTTAAGTATTAGTTGAAGGCAAGAACAAGAACAGGAAAACTTTTACTCTAAATAAAATATGTCTTTTGGCTAGTTGAGCAGAGAGGTATAATAAAACCCAGGAAATTAGGCAAAACCCCGTATTCTTGTGTAGGATATGGTGTAGATGTTAAAAAGCCGTGTTCTGAGATTATGATAGACTTTTAGAAGAAAGGGTTAAGACAGGCTGTGGGAAACATGGGGCTCTGAAACCCAGTGAAAGGACCTCAAAAATTCTTTGATGTTCATTTCAAGGAACAGCCAGAAGAGCAAGGAAGATCAGAGGCTTCAGATATGATGAAAAACATGTAAAATCATAGAATGATTTGGGCTGGTAGGCACCTTAAAGAACATCCAGTTCCAATCCAGTTCCCCTGTATCCTTGAGTTTTTAATCTGCTGGGTACGATCACTTTCCAAATGTTGTCTGGAGAGGGGAGCTTGGCATGATGAAATGCATTGTTTTAGCTGTAGAGCTGGTTCTGTGAGATTGTGCTTGTGTGCATTGCTCTTCAGATTTTTGAAAAATACTCAGAGTTGGATTTTCCAAATTCCCATTTAAGACAGTTCAGCCTGCCTCCAGAAAAGGAAACAGGCCAAAAGTTGGTCTAACACAGGTGCCCCCTTGTAATTCTTACAAATCCGAGGTCATGGTGATAATGTCTCATTAATTTTTCTATTTAGCATTCTTATAGTCAACTACATGTCAGTCTGATCACCTCTAGCAGGTAAGTGCTTGCTTTATTTTGAAGAGAACAAGCTAAATATGATTTGACCCCTACTTGGCCACAGTTTTTTTCTTGCCAGGCCCATTTTATGACTCCCATGTCTGGTTTCCCAGGCTAGTTCATCACAATGCAAAGAAATAGGTTTGAACATTCAGGACTATGAATTACTAAATGCAGCATGAATTTTCTCTGTGGCAAACAAATGGCATTACCATTGGTGGGCTAAGTCAAATAACTTCCACTCCCTCTAATTCTCAGAGTGCAAGTATTGACATTATAACCCTACTTTAATCTCTTTATTTTTGAAAAGCTCAGAAACGGGTGGCATGGATAATTGATTTCCCTTACTGAGAAACTGTGGCTCCTTCTAGATGCTGTGCTACTTTTGGGCAACTTCAGAGGAGTGGGAAAATTTACAGGATTACCTGAGGATAAGAATCTATTTCCACCAAGGAAAAATGCTGTAATGCCTACAAGTAGAAGTTGTGCTCCTTAAAACAAGCCAGAGAGTCTTCAAATCTCAGAGGCTGAACCAGAACTTGTCAAAGTCTCTGCTACCACCTATGCAATGGCTTCTCACAGCAGGTGAGGTTCTGCTCTGTGATATTCGGGGACATCCAGTAACCATCAGCAAAATTAGGATCATCTAATTCCTGCTTGATTACATAAGTACATAATAAATTTACATTGGATAGGATAGAATAAAAGTATATACAAATATAATATACAAATATAAAATAAAAATATAAATCCTCCAACAGAGATTTCCTATACTAACCTAAGCTCTTCCCCTTGCCATCATGACAAAGCTCATTTCTCCCATCCAGAATGAATCATTTCTGTTGCACACCTGTGGCAACAAGAAGATCTCTCCAAAGGGAAAAAAGAGAAGGATTAAAACAAAAGGAATGCCTCAAACAACAAAACAAGTTGAAACCTGAATTCCCGACTTGGGGTATAATCAGATAGTGATTTTTTTTGCTGCCATGGGAATGGAGCATGAATTAGGACTACATATACAGCTCAACCTGAATAAACCATATAGATAGGGAATGACAAATTTTAAAGAGTGATTGATTGAAAAGTGGTAAAATAAGCAGATATTATCACAGATTTTTTCACAAGGGAAACATACTTCTTTACATTAGCCTCCCACAAGTTTGCTAATATAGGTAGGCTTATGGATGCTTTTACAATGTTTTGTTCCTTTGGGTGTATTTATTTTCATGAATTAATGTTTTGTTGCTAGGCTAACTCTTGATTTATTTTTCTTTTTATTTATTTTTTAAAAGTCCTAGTCCTCAATTTAGAACAGTCTGAAGGGGCTTCCATTCCTCCTCCCCCAAAATAATTTATCCACAGAAAACTGCAGCTTCCATTAACACAAGGCTACTCACACACATGGGTAAATTCCATGAACAGAGACTATTGAATGCAGAGGTAAAACTCAAGTGCAAGCTAAAGAACAAGAAGATTGTTAAGTAGTAGTTCAGTTCCCAAGAGTATCCAGTGGTTTTGTCCATCCACCATCCAAACAATTTACCAATAGGTGACAATGTAAAAGTCATATTTCAGAGCTATGGCATAGAACAACCAGAACATAAGAAAATGGGGAGTGGATCTGCTGATCACACCAGTATCCTCCCCAGTGAAACATGGGCAGGGCAAGCACAAAGTGGTACTTCACCAGAGGGCTCTCACAGATGCTGCAAGGTGCATTGCTACACATGGTGTGGGAGTCTTGCCATTTGAGAACTCTTAAGAAGTTCTTGTCTTGAATGTGCCCCATGGCTTTTTTACATGTGCATAAGTCACCAGCAGCTCTGCTGCTCTGTGAACATGAGTCCCCATCCTAATGCCAAATGCCATGAAAAAAGGATTTCCTTTCTTTGTTTCAAAACTAGACTTGCCTATGTAAGAGACGGTCCGAAGACCCTTCATATGTCTCACAATCATCTGTAAGCAGCGAGGCAGCCTGGCCTAGGTGGGAACCCTGCCCAGCACTTCATGCCTGAACTGGTCCTGTGTGCAGTTTGCAGTGGGCCGTGTCGGTCCTGCTGCCACAGCGGTGGGAGCGGCACGGGACATGCTGTCTGCGTACCGGTTCTGTGCTACTGGCTTGAAACAATGGGCTTAATTCTCTCACCTGTTGGCTATTTGCCCCTCGCTTCTGCTATATGTTGGCTATCTGCCACTCGCTTCCAAAAAGACTATAAAGGAACTCTTCGGCACGACCCCTTTGAGATCTCCCCACGGAAGAAGACGGATCTACGGAAGACTCGTCGGCCATGGTAGCTATGCCTCCCCCCCTCTTTTTCTCGCTATCCTTTGTTTCCTGTATCTCTCCCTTTCTATCGTGAATACACTGTGTTGATGCACAATAAATTGCATTGAGTTGATTGCAACTAAAATACTTTTCCCTGTTTCTTTTGCACTCTGAGATTCGGGTAACGAACCATCACGACACCCGCTCTATATTAGCGGATCGTGACAGCCTAGTTTCATTTGATGCCTTCTAGACTGGAAGAGACAGGGAACATTAATTCCCGTTCCTGCTGTTCATGCCTTCTCGTGACTTTATGGTCCTAAGACAAACCAGAAAAATAAAAATATGCCCCTTGCTAAGATGCTTTCTGTTACTTGCAGCTACTCTATAAGGTCTGTACATACAGGGCAGTTTATGGCAGCTGGGAAGGATTTTCATGGCTAGGGATGATATGTGGTGAACCCAGCTGAACTGAAAGGCAATGGGTCTTGCACACAAATCATTTATATGCCCTCTTTTCCTCCCAGAATCAAAATGCACAAGTTCACCCAAGCAGAATTTTCATTTCCCAGCATTATCTTCATGTGTGCATCTAATGTAGCTAAATCCTTGGACTTTGCTGCTTTTCTAGATGAGCAGGTGGTTCAAAGGTTTTGACACAACCATTCTCAGTTTGGGATTTAATGACTTATAGGAGGCAGCTGAAGCAAAATGCCACACTGCATAACTGATTTGAGCTCAATTCTGACAGTTTGCACAATTCAAGAATCCATCCCCAAAGAAGGTGGTTGCTAAATTCATATTTTTCTAAGAGCAGTCACAAAGTATTTACAAGTTCTCCAAGAGCCATAAAACAAATATGAGGGAACCTCTCTTTTCCTGGACCTCTACCCCATGCCAAGGGAAGCAGCTTTTCTTTAGCTTGCAAAAAGCTCAAAGAAAAAAAAAACAAAAAAAACAAACACTGTTTTCAGTAAGAGGGAAGGTTGACTATCCCTTGCTGTTGTGGGCTGGATGGGAAGAGTTTGGCAGTTAAAAGACTATCAGAGAAACAAAATCCCCTCACTTTTTTTTTTCTTTTTAAACTTCATTATAGTTTAAATATATGGATAGCTTATAATACATGTATTTTAAACATAGTTTAAATTATAATAAATAATTTAAAATATTGGAGCAATAGCAAGATTAGTGCTCTGACAATTTGTTACCAGTTGGGAATGGCAGTGAGGTTAAAAACAAGCCTGTGCACATTAGAATGTGCCTCTTTCCACTAGCCTCTCCTGAGGCTCCTGTGTGGCTGACTGGTTATTACTTTTGTCCCTTTAGGGCCTGGCTCCGTGGGGTTCTGCGTGCCCCCACAGAGCACAGGCAGGGTCAGTAATATGTCAGTAGCAAAGAGTGGAGAAGGGCATTGCTTTCATCCCATCAGAGCATGGGTTTATTCACCTGTGCCCTTCAGAATCTCCAAGCAAATACCATGCAACAAAGAGAACGCTGGGTTTTCCCGGGCTTCAGGGAGATGGGATTAGGGACAGTGACCAATAGGGAAGCTCAGGGGGAGTGGTGAGAGGCTGAGGTTCACAGCCAACCAGGGAAGCCAAATGGGGAGATTGACAATAACAGGATGGGGCAGACACTCTCTGGTTATCCCAAAATCACACAGATCACTGACTACCACAACTGGTGACTGGAGTAGGAACCCCTACAGAAGAAGGTGTTTATTTTTTGTCTTTTTTTTCCACCACTACAGCTGCTTAGTTGGTTTTTCCAAGTGTCAGGTTTGAACTCCATGTTTATGCAAGTAAGTTATCAATGGGAAATAGGATTGTCTTGGAAATTTTTCCCTAGTCATGAAAAACTGGGTTCTCCTGGATTTTCTGTTCCTGCAACCCATGTTTCTCAAAGCACAGCTGCCTTCCAGTTTCTTCAAGTGCATGATCAAATACCAAAAATTTGACATTCACCAATCAAAATCAGAAGAGGATAATGAGAAGCAAAACAAATTCCTCACTGGGGAAGTGGAGGGGCACGCACTGATCTATTCTCTGGTGACAAGACCGAGGGAATGACATGTCAGGGGAGGTTTAGGTTGGATATAAGGAAAAGGTTGTTCAGCCAGGGTGTGGTTGGACACTGGAACAGGCATCCCAGGGAAGTGGTTACAACACCAAGCCTGACAGAGTTCAAGAAATATTTGGATGACATTCTCAGGCACATGGTGCGACTCTTGGGGCGTGCTGTGCGGGGCCAGGAGGTGGACTTTGGTGATTCTCATGGGTCCTTTCCAATTTGGGTTATTCTATTATTCTATGATTCTATAAAATCTTAAAAAAACACTTTCCCTCCACCACTCCCTCCTGCAAGACAAGGAGGAAGTTGCTGGCAGTTTCTCAGAGAAGCCACCCCTGTACCCCCTCCGCTACGGGAGCTGTGCCATGCAAACCCAATACAGCCTCACACCCAGCATTCCTGCAAACATTTACCCTTCAACAATAGCCCGCAGGCTGCCACTGTGTATTTGCATTATTCTACAAATACTCTCTGTTGTGAATAATGTAAAAATCATTGCCTATTGTGCTTCAGCTTCTTTAGCGCCTCTATCTGAAAATAGAACACATACTGAAGTAGTGCAACATTGTGCTTTAAGTCTGGGTTTTGTTTGGTTTTTGGTTTTGTTGTTGGTGTTGGGATTCTTTTTGGTGTTTTTGGGGGGATTTTTTTCCCTGCTATTTTTGATCCTATTTGAATGATGTGGTGGTGAAGCATCTGTCACTGTAGAGCAACCTTTTTCACCAACATTGCTGCTCTTAGGCACTTGAAATAAAATGTTCTTTTCTCAGCAGAAGGCTGGGTTCTGGTTACTGGCTGGTGTACAGGAATTGTTCCACCTACCTGTGAGAGGCACCTCTTTCCGTGCCATGACAGACCCACTGCCAAGGAGCTTGTGACTCTAAGGTGATAAAAAAAACATATTATATGAGCCTGAAAGTGCAGAAAAAGTCTAAATGGGCTGAGTGCAATGCGGTTAAAATTGAAATGTATTTTTCCCTGTGTGCATTATATCAGTTTATCTTACAGAGGTTTCAGCAACTTCTTATGGTAGGGCATGAATTGACGAACAGGAACAGGAAGGAGAAAAAAGATTTTAAGGAAGAGTCTTGGGAACTAAGAAATGCATGTATTAATATTAGAGTAATCTACACACATATGCAAATCACTGGTTCTGGATGATCTCAAGGTATTACAAGTGATTTGCCTCCCACCTCCCCACCCAAGTAATATAAGAAGGGAAAAAACAGCTAATGTTGTAATTTTTTCTGAAGAATCCTTGAAAAATATATTTTGTTTGATTAACTAAAATCAGCTTTCTAACAGGGACAAAACAATTAATGACTGAATGGCTATTTTCATTTTAAAAAACATAATAAAAATCAATTTCCCAATGCGAGGTGTTTCAAGAAAAAAATCAGCCTGATTTTCTACTATAGCAATTACTACTGAAAACAGAAAAACAACCAGGGACTGATCAATATATTAGTGAAAGGTGAATATGGGCCTCATTTTCAGAAGGAAAAAAACCAAAAAACAAAAGTAAGATATGGGACTGCTTCACAGAGAAAGAAATCCTTAAAAAAAAAAAGAGCCAGTACCAACAGTTATCTCTGAACACATAAATGTAAAAGAAAGGCGGCATCTCTGGCACATCTCATAAAGAATAAATCTCCATGGACATTAAATATATATATATATATATATAAACAGAATCACATCAGAGAAGGTATTAGTCTAGATCGTATTAATGAACTTTGCCAACAAACCACACACTAAAACATGGTTGCATTAAGTGTTTCTTGAAATTCTTCATGTAAGAAACAAATCAGTGACAATCAGACTGTTGATATGTATTTCATGAAGGAATGTAAAACACAAATTCGTTAATAAATTATTCACCAGCTTTGCTCTCAAGTGTACTGAGAGCTGGCAAAAAGTCCATGGCTCAGGGTAATGCTAAATAACTGCACACAAAACAGAGAGACGCCGTCAGGTAGCATAACACAGAGATTACTGGCAGGTCTTGACTTAGTCAACATCCTCATTAATGATACTAAAGCATAAGTAAACAGAAACATAATGAAATCTGTTGGTAGCTGGAAGGAACTGCATGCCAGTATCAGAGAAAGTGGAATAATACAGAACAAATGAAATGCTTGGGTGTCAAATAAAAACCCTCTACATCAAATGAATAAAAATATTCCATTCGTACTTGAGAAGAACCACAGGCATGTCTCTGATTAATTTTACAACCATCACCATCAGGCACCAGTAGCCAGAAAATCAGAGTAGTTCCACAAAAGTCAGTGGAAGCAGCAGTGAAGATTGAAGGAAGCGTGGACCTGTTTTCCCCTGCTGACAAGCACCTTCTTAAGGAGAGTGGCAGAGAGAGCAAAAAGTGATTTTTGGTGCTGCATGATGAGGTTCACTGTGTTAGAGAGATGTAGCAGGTCTTCTGACATAACCTACAGCACTCCATTGATTATATTACCAGTACTATTAAAAATCTGTAAAATTGTTGCTCAAAATGTTTAGAGGTGAGGGGGATGAATAATACCAAAGGTATTTTCATAAATCCATAAACTTGAAAATATGTATCTTAGGGTGCTAAATTAGTAGATGACTCAAGGAACTTTATTTGCTCTGGTTACCTCACAACCCGTACTGAGAAAAATGTTGTTGCTGAACCCTCAAAGTGCTGTTTTGCCTGCTGTTTTCATTAGAAGCCATTCATGTTTTATTTAGATAGCTTTAATCAATGTGTATCTCTGTTTTATTTTTCAGTTAAACCTTGCCAGCGCAATCAACCTCGTCTGCAAATTGTTCTACATTGTCAGTGAATGCCTTCCAGTACTGTAAACTTTGAGTAGTTAATTGATCTTAGAGAATAGGGGAATATTTCTTGATAGCAGGGCAATCATTTATGTGACAATGTGTTGTGTTTGAGTACAAAAATCATATCACACTGTTGGTTTTGGTATTTCTGCCATTTGGTGCCCTACATATTGCCCTATTGGGGCTACCATAGAGAGAAAACACCTGCTCTGATTCTTTAAAAGTAGACTGGGGACAAATGGGAATGATGGATCAATTTATCTGGAAAAAAATGCTCTAGTAAGGGGAGGTGCCTGGATATATTAGTAGTTGAAGATAGAAAGCAGATTGTAGGAGTTAATGGCTGTTCTTGATGTGGAAGGAGCTCACTGATGGAGTTCCTAAAAACTGTGTGGTAGGAGCTGTGCTGTTCCCTATGTTTATAAACAGTTTAAAAAAGGACCAGTTGTTAAAATGAAAAGGTCCCAACAAAACAAAGAAGTTGGTCAAGCTAGTGAGAACAAGGGCTGACCAAAGATTTACCAAATTATTTTTGAAGGTGGAGAGGCTATGTAATAAAATGGCAGGTGAAACCCACTGGAAACAGATTAAGGTGATGCACCTTGGAAAAAGCAATCCAAGACTCAAAGTGAACAACATGAGCTCTAAGCTGGCTGTAACTGTCAGAAGCAAGACCAGCTTAATCCTGGAAAATGCTGAGTAAAATCATAGGAAGTGTTACGGAGCAGACAGAGAACAGAAAATACTGTTAAACCCCAGTACAACCCCAAAGTTCATCCCCATTTTAAACACCGCGTGCTACTCTGACTCCTCCACCTGCAAACAAATTATGATGAAAAATTCAGAGGAGAATGACAAAGGTGACGAAAGCTATGGGGCAGCTTCCCCATGATAAATGAGCAAGTGGTTTAGGACTCTTTCTATGGGTCAAACTTGACTTGAGAGGAAATGGTGGTTTTTGGGAGTCACAGTGCCAGATGGTGCCAGACACAGAAGAAACCCATGGGGTCGTGGGCTGCAGCCTCACCTGGCTTCACCAGGGCTGTTTTTATGGGTGCTCAACATCTAAATGGCCTCAGGGTAGAAATAGCATCAGATTGTGCAGCAGAAATCCAGAAGGCATTACTGACTGTGGAAAAAAACCCAAAAACCCTCCACATGTAATTGAGAAAGTTCCTGAAATTAAAACGGGTGAAAGAGTACTTGGGGAAAAATACCACGAGTGCTTGTGCTGTTGTTGCAATGTGTGCTTAGGGGGACAGCTGGAGCATGTGTGTGGTGGCAGGGTGTGTGTGTAAGCTGTTTATATCCAGAACATGAACCATATGCTGCTTTTAAATCTTCTGCAACTAAGCAGCCGTGTCTCCCTGATCAGACCTTATCTCTAAAATGATGACCGACTTCTGGGACCTTCTTCTGTGCTCGCTTCCTGCTCCTGTGAACCTGAACATGGCTCTTGGGAAGCATTGTGGATTGACAGCTTCAGCAACTACAAAAAATAAACATGATAATTGCTGTCAGAGAAGGACTGGAAAGAGAAACTGAGAGCTTAATTATGGCTGCAAAGGAATGGGCTCTTTGTACAGGCGATGATAAAAGGAAGATCGAGGGAAGAAAGTACAGAGCGTAAGAATTGCAGTCAGCATTTGGAGACTATTAGCAGTTCAGTTTATGATCATAACAATACAGCTAGAGATTTTTTAAAGGTGCAGCCTAAAAGGCTGTCAAATTGGGCACCATGCATTCTGCAAGAGCCACAAAGCACAAGTGGCTTCATCACAATAGGATAGTAATAGGGGATTGGTTGCAATCTTAGTCCAAGTGAGAAATACTGATGCATAAAAATCCCCTTGAGGTTTTTTTTTTTTTTGGCTATGGCCATAAGGCACATGCTAGTAGATCCAGCATGGTGGCCTTAGAAAGGAAGGAGACTATATCATCGTGGACACTGCTTGTCCACTTCTTGAAAATGCCAGACAGAATGCAGCATAATGCAAACACACATGACTGGCAATGGCATGGAAAGCATAATTAAAATTGCTTCAAAAAATTATTGGGAAAACCAATATAAATAAAAATAAACAAATAAAAATATAAACCAAGTATAAACCAACATTGTGCTCATCAGAAACATAAAACATGACACCTTCCCAAAAACAAATCTAAACCATGATAATTGCATCCAAAACGCATTGATAGCTGGATTTGAATTGGTTCCACTAAAAACCTGGATGGTATGGCAGAAAAACAGAGACAACAGCAGCAGTAACAGTGCCCTCTAGATATTGCTAACACATCTATGGAAATATACACTTGTGACTAGTATTTATATAATACAGATAAAGCCCTGGCTGGTTTTGATGAACATTGAGATGTAGGTGTCTGCCACACAACGAGATCCAGCTTGATGAAGCAGATGGCCTCTCCTTGCCCAATATTCTTCGTATGGGAAAACTATGCATGAAGGTCAGCTGGGTACAGATATGGCCTGAAGAGCTCAATGCAGGTTTCTGCCTTGGCCATTCCATTCCCTCCAGCTTCTATGCTCAGGATCAGCTCTGCAGCCTGAATGGACTGCTCTGCTTCAGCCTCTGTCTAGCCCAGGGTCTGGGATACACAGGCCTGGGATGTGAAAGAGGCAAACAAGGGTCCCCACTGGAAAGGCTGTATCTTACTGCCCTGCCTGAATGAAAACTAGCTTTATGTCTTTAGGGATGACCCTTCCCTTTCAATGCATGCATTAAAGCAAATAGGCTTTTCTTCAAAGGTGTAAATGACACTCAGGAATTTGTCAGAGGGGGATGCTCAAGGTCAGCAAATGAAAAGACAGCAGTCTGCAGGTGTTTGGTCACAAAGCCAAGCAACAGAATATCCACCTGTATGTCAGTCCTTGGAAAAGCACCAAGGAGCATGCCACACCCCTGTTTTGAATCCTCCAAGCTAGAAGACAGACATGTTAAAGAAAAAAAATAACACCTCAACTAGCTCATCAAAAAGGTCAGCAGTCCTAGCAGGAATCCTTAGTCCAAGACCTTAAATACAGAAAACCATGAGTGTGGATAGCTAGTATTTAACAGAGCCAACAAGGCAATGAGGGGAACTAAATAAAAGTTAAAAAAAAAAAAAA
>VXAC01005311.1:380746-402336 GCA_013399225.1 Rhipidura dahli
TCTTCGGCAGCGGCTGTTCTTCCCCAGCAGCAGCAGCAGCGGCGGCGGCAGCAGCAGCGGCAGCAGCAGCACAGGCAATGACTCTGCCGCATCCGAATCGCCTGGCTGGTGGTGCCGGCTCCGGAGACATCACCTTGCTCTGAAGTTGCCCACCTGGAGGAGGTAAATCGGAGCGGGGCTTTCGTCCAGAGGGGTTGGCGACGGCGGGGAAGAAGAGGGAGCGATCGCCTCCCGCATCTCCACACACCCTCATTCTCCGGGAGGAAGCTTGTGTAGCAGAAGAACACGGCAGAAAAGGAAAGACTTTACTTCTTTCTATTTTTTCCTTTTTTTTTTTTTTTTTAATTTTTTCTTGCTTGAGGGACGTTCTGTGCTTCTCATCCCCCCCTTTTGCTTCTGGCTGGGGGCTTTGGTACTGTGGCCAGGTCTGCTTCCTACTCCTACCCCTGGTTTTAATGGCTGGATTGTGGCAGCAGCTCCCTGCTGCAGGTTGTTGAGGATCTGATGGGGACTCGCATCTCAGGAGCCGGAGGTGACTAAAGGTAACTAACCAGCGGATGGATGCTCAGCAGCCCTTGCCTGGCCCTCAGTTGCACCCTTGCCCGCTTGCGTTGGGCTGGAGGGTACCGGCCGCCCTGGGCGCACGCTTGGATTGAATTATGCTGTAATAAGAATAGTTTGTCTTCAGGGAGGCTGGATCCTCCAGGTAACGGGGGAGCGTCTTTCTGGGGCTGCATGCTGGGCGGCAGTGGAGACAAGGGGTGTGCATCTTGTTTGGAAATGCCTTGTAGGCTCCAGCCTGGTTTGGCTGTGGACAGCTAGGGTGGCAAAGGCAGTGAGGAGATGGAGGGGACCTGGTAGGTTTTGTTCTTGCTCTCTCTTGGGGTTGTTTGGTTTTTTTTTTTTGAAAGGCACCACGTTGGACCGCGGGCTTTGCTGGTGTTACACTGAGGAATTCCTGAGTTTCATTATGTTTCCACAATCTGCCCTCTTCTCCCCCCTCTTCCCCCGTCTTCATGCCCACTCCGTCGTGGATCTGCGTTGCTGTTTAATTGCTGAAGGGTGCCTCGAGAAGCAATTGCTTTCTTGGCTATCAGGGGGCATGAGCGGCGGGGGGATGTTGCCGAACTGGGGGCTGCCTGTGCGTGGATATCAGGGGGTAGGGTAGAGGTTTGCGTCCAGCAGCCCCGGCTTACAGGTAGACGCGAGCTTCGCCTTCCCGTGCAGCCAGAGAGCGAAACGTACAGTGTAGGTAGGGATGTGCAGAGCTCCCCACCTCCTGCCTGTGAGGCTGCCTTTGCTGGCTCTTAACACTGTAGGACTGGCGTTTGTTTTGAGCAAGGGCCGATGTGTATGGCTGGACGACGAAAATTGCATTTTTTAATGCCTTTTTCCTTTTAACCTTTTGTTTATTTGCTCCCTTAATTATTTATTTGTGTTCCCTTTGCAGTCATCTTTTGACTGCATAACTTGGAAGTATGGTTGTATGGCTGATGGTTTCTCCCTGCCATCAGCCAGAGAGCAGCCCTGTTTCCCAGTTTAAGGAGCCTAGCACCAGCTGGTGCCCGTTAGAGCTAATGAAGATGTAGCTACACTACCCCAGAGATGTGCCCTGGGTATTCGGGGAATTGCCTTCAAGGACTGAGTTTGATCCCCAGCCTTCCATCCAGAGTTGTCCGTGGAAGTAACGCTGACCTCCAATACATATATTTGGTTTCTCTTTCCTCGCCCTTTCCCCTATAGACAGGCAGATGTTTAGTTTTGCTTGAGGGATGGCGAAGTAGGAAAGGAGCCTCTCTTTCTCTCCCTTTCCTGATAGGCATGAGATTCTTCTCTGCGGTGGTTAAAACAACTCGTATTTTGGCCAACAGCAATGTATTGTCTGCTTGTCAACTGTGGCGTTCATTACTGCTTTAGCCAGAACAACCCATGTCTATTTTATTTACTTTCCTGTTTAGATCACTTCTTAGGAGTTACTGCCATTCCCACTCTCACAGTTCGGTTCCAGGCAGCCAGCTGCCTAGAGGGAGGCTGAGATGCAGGAAAAAGGGCGAAAATGCCATCTGTTTCTTGATACAAGGCAGATAGGTAGTCTGCTGGCTGCAGTTTCTCTCTGTATTATAAGCAGTGATTATTCCAGAGTGTAGGATCAAAATTTTCAAAGCTGACCAAGAAGAAATCTTCCCTGGAGTTGAAAAGAAATGAATTCCATTTTCATTGTGGAATGCTGCCTCTTAAGAGTGCAGCCAATGCTGCCTGCTTGGTATTGAGTAGTAGCATGTGCTTTGTAGAGCTCATTTATCATCATTTCCAGGGGTTTGCAACACGAACAGGCTTCTACTGTGCATTCATTAGGAAAAATTCTTCTATGGAGTTTTTCATGGGAGTAAACCAGGTGTTGCAGGTTAAAATGGGCTGCTGTCAAAAAGTCTGCAGTTGTCACTTAAGATCCATGCCAGTGTTGGGTGACAAAGTTCAGGTTAGGGCTCCACGTTAAAGCTGTATTTTTTTTCCTAAAGATGAAACTGCTCTGAGAGAAAAGGAGTCAGTCCCCCTTGTTGTGGTTGAGGCTGCTCCTGTTCCTGCTCTTTAAGAGTACTTTAAGAGTACTTTTTGCTTTTTTAGGCTTGATTTACTATAAAGTGACTGTTGTCTTGTTATCTGCTAGCAAAAAATAAAGTGGTTACAAATCTGTGGTGTGTTTATTTCCAAAAGGAGTGAAGTTTTTATGAAGCTAGTCTTGACCTGTGAATTCCATATAATTTCTGTTCTTGAATAAATATGTAATTTCCTTTATCTTCTTGAGGTGGTTAGGGGAAGGTATGTTTAGTTTCGCACTGAATTCCAGAACAAGATAAATGACAGGGTAGATTGATGATAGTGAAAACATTGAGTGCTGCTTTGTGGGGCAGTGAGATTCTAATGGTATTTATTAAGTTGAGGTTACCAAGTCCTCACAGAGATGGGTTTTTTTGTGACAAAAGCAGGAGCTGGTGTTTCAGTTGCTTGGTGCTCTCCGGGCATTAAGTAATTTATGTCTCAGCCTAGAATATTTGAGTTTGTCCCTGAGCCCTGCTGGGTCCATCCCTCCACCCCCTCCTTTGTTTGCCTGGCTGTGCATCCCACAGGTTGGGATGCCATGGGGACCACATCGTTCCTCCCACTCGGGCGTGATGTAGCTGAGGTACTCAGCTTGCCTATCTAAGCCTTAATTGCAAAAAAGGCTTTTTTCCTCCTGCAACAGAAAAGCAAATTGCCCTGTGCCTGCTGGTGCAAACATGAAGCCAGTGCTCTGCTGTCTGGGAGGAAAGTGCGTAGCAGGTTTGTAGGTGAATATGCAGGCATGCACATCCAGCCAGCTGACTGATGAGCTGGGTGTCTCAGCCCAGTGTTGCAGGGCTGCTAGAAAAATAAACAAATAAATATTTAGAGGCAGGTAGAGCGAATTACCGGCCAGGATTGAAGAGGAATATGCATGACCTTTAGCTTTGGGCAGCACTCAGCTGGAGGGCCTGATGCTGCCGTCAGGATTTTCACATTCAGAGCATGAGTGGATGCATCATCAACACATTTATTCATGCACACGGGGGCGGGAAGTCTTTGTAAATGGAGAAGTCCCAGGAATGGGTGATTTATTATTAATTTTAATACTAATAGTGTTGGGACTGGTGTAGATTGACTAGGAAGCTATTTAATGCATGACACAGTATAAAGGATGGGTTAAAGATTGATGAAAGAGATGGAATTCAGGGAGCAGGAATGGATCAGGGAAAAGCTGAAGCATGGAGGATGGGCACAAGAATTTCTATGCTTTAAATAAATTCCTTTTTTTTTTTTTCTGATGTAGTTTTGTTACTTGTGGTTGTAGAAACAGCCCAATAGAGTGAGTCTGATAAAAATTTATATTCCTTAGAAACTTCTTGCACATCCTAAGAGGTTTGGAAGAACAACTCAAAAATAATTTTTTTTGGAGTTGATCATTTGAGAGCTAGACATCCCGATATTGATGTGTTCTTGAGGACAATTCTGAAACAATCAGGACACCCCTGCAAAATAATTTTTTTTTCCATCCCTTTTGATAGGATGCTTATTGGGGTGGGATGTACTTGGTGAGCATTGACATTCTGGAGAGGTGTTTTTGGATATGCATTTCTTCCCTGCTGGTCCTTTTCTCATTCCATAGATACCCCCCTGCTGGGATGGGAATATGGGAAATGCACCAGGATGCCAGATTCTGAGTGTACATCGACACTTCAGTCTCTGCTATGTCTTCAGGCAGTGCTTTCAGTTGCAGGATGGAGAGCTAGAAATTGTCATCTGTAGGAATTCAGTATGCACTGGTGTATTTGTAGGAGTGTTCCTGTCCCAGTAAGGTGGTGTGACAGGCTGGTCTCTGACTGCCTCATCTTTTGGGGTCATGCCTACTTGCCAAATGTTTGTCACCATCCTCACCAGCACTTAATGTCAGGCTCTTTAATCCCTGCTTGGGATGCATGTGAGGTGTTGAGATGCTCCAGCACTCCCTGATCTCATCCTAGTGCCCACTGGCAGTGGAAGCTCCCACAGCAGGCTGATGAAGTAGAAGAACTTTATTTTAAGCATCTACTTTTAATTCTTGCCTCCTTTAATGGCAAGGAAACCACCTCCTACTCAAGTCTGTGATGTGGTTCTATCTAGGGTGTTATCTATTGCCTGTTTTTGGCCTCCAGGTTAGCAGTGTAATGCTTGCTTTATGTTCCTCACTAGATAATCTTTACAGTGCAGTCTGAAATTCCTGGCTGCAAGCTAAGTGTTCATTTTTAAGACAACTTCTCTAAGGACACCTTGACACTACAGCTTTTACTTAAGCAGTCTTTTCAGAGAGCCTTCTGATTTTGCCTGTAAGGCAGATGTTTTTACCCGTCATTGCACCAAGCTTCTGTAACTATAGTAAGGTAGCTAGTCTTTTCAGGCAATGAAAACGTCATTTTAATAATGTTCTGGACCATAGTTTTACTTACTAAGTGGTGCTCAGTGTGGGATTTTTTTACAGCATGCCTGAAACCTCTGTTTCCCTCTGGCTGAGTCTTTTTTTTTTTTTTCTTCCCTTTTTGAACTTTTCATCTCTACTTCTTCTCCCACTTCCATCCGAGGGAGGTACAGTTGCATCTCTGTTGGGACTTCCCACTGTAGTCAATGGAGCACTTCTGTTGTCTTCCCTATGAGGGGAAGATGCTCAAGAATCTCAGATGTGGTATCTTTTCAAAAACATTGCCCTGCTTCAAGTTTCTAGTCCAGACATGGCATTTCAGGTTGAACAATGCAATGAACATAGATGAAGAGTTGAAATCTGTGTACACTTCTAAAATGTGTTCACGAAAACAGTCAAAAATTAAAATCAATACACTTTTGTTTGAGGCTTGACAGCTTTCAGTTTCAGGGGCTGAGAAATAGACACCATTCTGAAGAAAGCAAAGAGGAGTTTGGCAGCTGTCCCAGTTAGGCAATAGGAACTTGTAGATTTCATTTAAATGCCTAAGAGTACTAAACCTTTACAGAGCATCCACTGGTGCTCACTCTGCCAGGATTTTTGAAAATTATTTTTTTAAAGCACGTTGGTCAACATGTGAGTAATTACACAGGAATTATTTCAGTGGCTACAAACCTAATGCTTCAGAGGCCTGTAGCACAACTCCGATTCATTGCAGTGCATACCTGTCAGGGAACAGCTTTGAAATATTATACACAGTGTTTTGAGTAGGTTGGATTATAGCTTTGCTACTATTAATTGTAAGAGCTTTACTGATTTGATTGCAGTTGCATTGATTTATATCAGGTAAAGTAATTGATTTTGAACTTTGGAACGGAGCTATGCATTTCTAAAACTTAGAGCAAAGTGTCATAAATACAAAGGACCAACATGAGTGTTTTCTTACAGCAGTGCAAAGTTAAAATGAAGTGAATTAGGACTCTCTGTGCTTTTGTAGTAGTAGTGCTTAAAATTGAGCCATGAATTACCCCACTGCAAAGTCCTGCTCAAAGGTGCCAGCGTTGCACAGCACTGTTCTGAAAAGAGGTCTAGTCTAAACCTGGCCCCTTTGGATAAGACTCTTAGTGGTTTTATACCAATGGCAGGTAATTCGTTTGTAAGAGTCATTCCATGCAGTGTATATGAGTTTTTACAGTAAGTCCCTTTCCCACTCCCTGGGAAGCAAGAATCTACTTTACAGAGGTGAGAGCACTGCATCAATGAACACTGTTTAAAGTTCAGGGGATAGGAACGTTCTGACTAATGCAGTCTTAGAGCATCTGGTTATTATGTGCAGGCACATACGTAGTCATATAAATACCATGATTTGGGAACCAGACACTGTTCTGATTTTTTTTGGTCAAACTCAAGAAAGTGGAAAAGAATTTTGGGTATAACTGCAATCTAAGAATTGTACCCATACCAGAATATACATACCTGCCTCTGTATGTCTGTGTGTGTGCATACATGGGTTTTGTTTCTGAAATGGTGATGCTGATGGATAGAGTTGTATTTTGGTTTATATTCTCTTGCTGGAAAGACTCTCCCTGTTTATTTTCTGATTCTTTTTTGGTAGGTGCAGTAATGGACAATAACTTGTGCATTGGCCCGCAGTTTTAAAATTTAAACTGAGCTGCTTGCTTAGTAGTCCAGCACCAAAATAGAAAAACTACAGTTTGAGATGTGTTGAGCAACCAACCACATGTTTTATCAGAGTCAGTGCTGGTCCTTGCTTATTTGTTATACCAGGCTTTTTCCATTCTGATCCCAAGCCTCCCTTAATGGTATTTTTTTTCTCACTGCCTTCACAGTGAGGAAGAGAAGGTTCACTGCGTTGCAGAAGTGCTGTTTGCAGCATTCTCGGGGATGTCAACCTTTTCCTTCAAGGAAGGAGTAAGGGGCACGTTAGCTTTAAGCATGCTATCTTTGGGCAGGTCTAGGTTAGATGGGGAATTCAGCTCAGAAGAGCCCAGCACTGGGAGCTGCTGAGCTTTTGTCTGGTTTTTTAGTGATAAAGCTGAGTTGTGTTGGAGGACGCCAGGAGAGGAGTGAAGGCTTAAGCAGAAGCAGCTCCCATGTTCTGTTTGATCGGTGGGTCTCTGTTTACCAGCCCTGCAGAGGCACTCCACTGCCTTCCTCTTCAGTGTCGCAAAGCAAGCCTTGGCTTAAGCCCGTGAGAATAGGGGAGGGACCCAAGCCCAGTTTTTGATGTTCTGCATGGGTGGGTACCTTGAATACTCAAATGCATTCCAGTGACAGCTGACCCTGTAAGGAGATTTTCAATAGCTCTCTGGATTTTTTTCATGGTTTTTTCCTTCCTTCCTTCCCTCCAACCCCCCACCCCATTTTATTTTATATTATTTATTTTAATTTTTTTTTTTTCTGTTCTGAAGACTGCTGGAGGAAAGAAAGAAAAGCACCCTTTGTAGCTGTCTTTCTTAACACATTTCACTGATGGGAGACAGTTGAGGAGAATTCCAGGGATCATGTTAACTCCTTTTCTTTCACTCTGCCTTTGTGTGTGCGTGTTACTGACTGAAACATTGTGATTTCGAAATGGTGCAAATTCCCCACACACACTTCAAAGGGCACAGGGTTTTTTTTGTTTGAGTGTTTTTGTTTCAGCAAGATACATGCTGCAGGTTTTTTACCCATATGTGCTATGTAATGTGAATCTTTACTTGCCACTTTGGTTGCTGTGTTCTTTTGAATTTTTGGTGTGGTTTTTTGGGGGGGTTTTTTGTCTTCTTCCTTTTTTTTTCCCTGCATTTACAAAAGAGTTTGGGATTCTATCCTGAATGATTTTGTTAATGTGAAGTCTTTTTGGAGGTACACAGTACTGGTCTATAATCCTGTAGTAGATGGCTTATCTGGAGTATCCAGAGAACAGCTGTTCTTGTTGCCAGCACACCACAGATTTCTGTACTGGACATTGTGTCTCAGCTAAAGCTCATTGGAACTGTGTGTGTAATCTAAAATGTCATTCCTTTGGATTTTGGATATTGCAATCACAGGCTGTAATAGTTTGAAAATTTGATGTATATATCCCACTTCCTTCCGAGGGAAATTATGATGTGACTACTGCACTTGCAATTCCCACAGCACAGACTTCTTCAAGAAAATGTCATTTTGGATTATCTTTAATGGATGCAGGTGTGTGGAATGTCTGTGTGTCTTTTTTGTTTTTTTTTTATTTTAGAAGACAGTAATGTTACAATTTCTGCTTTATTTGGTACAACTCCAAAACGACACATACCTCCCTGAGTAAAATTCTTCCTGATAGGTATTTGAAATACAGCAATTGCACTGCATAGAGGGATAACTTGTGACCTTCTGACAAGGGATCCACAATTACAATCGTAATGTACTTTATAGATCTCCTTAAGTAGGTCACCAATTTGCAATGAGTCTTTCTGAGGTCTGTGCAAGGCCTTTCGATTGCAGGAGGCAGGGGAGCCTTTTCTGTCCAGCATCGCTGATTTTTCAAAAGGGAGGCTGAAATCACAGAACCACAGGATGGATAAGGGTGGAAGGGACCACAGTGGGTCATGTGATCCAACCTCCCTACTGATGCAGGATCATCCTAGAGCACGTTGCACAGGTTTGCATCCAGACCGACCTTTAATATCTCCAGTCAGGCAGACGCACAGTCTTTTTGGGCAATCTGCTTCAGTGCTTGGTCACCAAATACAGTAAAAAAAGTTCTTCCTCATCTTCAGGTGGAAGTTCTGTGCCTCAGTTTCTGTCTGTTGCCTCTTCTCCTTTTGCTTGACACCACTGAGAAGAGCCTGGAAACATCCTCTTGACACCTCCCTTCAGATACTGATAGACATTGATGAGGTCCCTTCTCAGTCATCTCTTGAAGACTGAACAGGCCCAGCTCTCTTAGCCTGTTATTTATATCTCAGTAAGAGAAACAGAATCATGGAGTGATAGAATGGTTTGGGTTGGAAGGGACCTTAAAGATCATCTCGTTCCCCCTCTCCGCCATGGGCAGGGATGCCTTCCAACTGGACCAGGTTGTTCAATGCCCCATCCAACCTGGCCTTGAACACTCACTGTCTGGGCATCCACAGCTTCTCTGGGTGACCTGTGCCAGTGTCTCACCACCCTCACAGTAAAGAATTTCTCCTGTAAATGCTCCAGTCCCTTAATGCCCTAGGCCCCTCATCATCTTTGTCACTCTCCACTGGCCTCACTCCAGGAGCTCCCTGTCTCTCTTGTCCTGAGGAGCCCAGCACTGGACACAGCACTCCAGATGTGCCTCGCCAGGGCTGAGTAGAGGGGCAGGACCACCTCCCTCGACCTGCTGGCAATGCTCTTCCTAATGCCCCCCAGGACACCAATGGCCTTCTTGGGCACCAGGGCACTGCTGGCTCATGGATGGCTTGTTGTCCACCAGGACCCCCAGGTCCTTCTCCATGGAGCTGCTCCCCAGCAGCTCAGCCCCAGCCTGTGCTGGTGTGTGGGGTTATTCTGCCCCGGGTGTAGGACCCTGCATTTGCCTTTGCTGAATTTCAGATGATTTCTGCTGAAGGGCTGCACATCTCTCGGGGGAATCAGCCACTCCTCCCAGCCTTGTGTCAGTGAACTTGCTGAGGAGGAATCTGCCCCTTTGTTGAAGTCACTGATTAACTGGACCCAGTACTGAGCCATGGGGGACAGCACCAGTGACAGGCCTCCAGGTGAATCCTGTGTGTCCTGTGATTAAGACCCTCTGGGACCTGCAGTGCAGCTGCTTCTCAATTCACCTCACTGTCCCCTCATCCATTCCACACTTCCTGAGCTTGCCTGTGAGGATGTTGTGAGAGATAGTGTCTAAAGCCTTGCTGAAGTCGAGGTAAACAATATCCACTGCAACAAGGGAATCATCCCTATGTAAGTATCCTTGTTTTGGTGAGAAGTACAGGCACACATCACTGAGCACATGAGGATATTCCCAGCTGAGCAGCCCTGTGGAGCTGAGACCCTGAGTGAAGCTCAAGATGTTTGAAACACGTAGAAAGGTATTTGCCAATAGACTCAAGCCATTGCTTACGCCAGCCTAAAAACTAAGTCGTAATTTCCCTATTCAAGGGGAGAATCTGGACCTCCAGAGTGTCTGCAGAGATGTTTTTGACAGGGAAAATGGGATATGATGGGGAATATATCTTTGAGCTGCCTCACCGTTTGTCTTAATATTTGGGAGCAGCAGATGGGGGGTTGTCTTCTCCAATGCTTTTATGCTTGGTTGCTCCCTCATCCTGAGCAAGCAAAGGGCAGCCCAGCATAACCTATGAGCCAGGCTGTAAGGGTGAGGATGCCAGCTTTTGTTTGACCCTTTTCAAGCTGCAGGCTTGAGCACAGCAAGAGTCCATGGTTATCCCAAGTTCGCGTAATTTGTGGGCAAAGCCTATTTCAGCAGTTGTCATTGTGGTAAAGCTGGTTACTTAAATGCATAAGTAAATAATTATTAATCGAGTAATAGGCAAGTTAGTGAAGAATACCATTTAATTCTGGTCTGTAGTACGGATGTATTTTGCAGAAGTGGTAACATAATGCTGGATTTTTGAGCTGGTTCTTCTTACTACTACAATAAAATAAAGGGCAAAGTGTGTTTTGACCTAGGAGTGCCAAGTCCACTCCCAATTTCTAATTCAAAATAGGTCTGTGCTGTGCTGCAGTAGGAGCTATAGTTAAACACCAAGCAGATAATCACATTTTGTTTTTTTTTTTTTTTACTCTAAATCACTTTTCATTTTATACCATAGACATTTGTGTGGATGAATCCTTGTAGACCACAAAGATGTGTTTTTTTGTTTCTTTCATTTATGTTCTCTATTGAATTAGTGGAGTTATGCAGTTTTGTCTGTTTCACTTGGGTGGGATGCTGCAGTGATTTAATTTAAAATGAAAGAGAGATGTCTTCATTTTAGGGAAAACCATGGCTAAGTGGTGAGAGTAAGCAGGTCTAGCCATTACCAGAAGCCCTAATTAGAAGAAATCCCATGTACGGTTGACCTTGACTATTGAGACAACCCTCAAAGAAGAAAGAGCACTAAAAATTAGTATGCTGCCAATGCTGCACTTTTATTATTTGATGTTATTAAGCAAACTCGGTGTGTATTTCTTTTTTGAAGCGTTTGATTAAATGTGTGATCTTATCTTGGTGAAATGGCCTGCTGGGCTGCAGACAGTGGTGCTCAGAAATGAAATTTGTTTAGAGCCTCTGAACAGACATTTATTCAATGAGACCTTTCTTGAATAATAGATGCGACAGTGAGACAGCTGTGCAACGTGTTCTGGGGATTGGGCTTTTTATTTTTTTTTTTGGTGTAGGGTGTTGCAATGTGGTTGGGGGGATAAGATAACCCAAGTCAGGCAGGTCTGAAAATAGGATGTAGGGAAATTATCATATGTTGCAGATTCAGGCCCCAATTCTGATGAAAATTATTTTCAGATCAAGCATTATATGCTTCAGGACTTCCCTTGGCATATGGTTTGGCATATCAAGTGATGCACATATGTATATAGCTCTGTATCAATAATCTTATCCTTTAGCTAGAGCTTTTAGATGCTTAGATTTTGTAGAAATAAAAAAACCCAAAATCCACAAACACAAATCCCCAAACAGGGATTTGACTCAAGTGGTCAGTGCTGATGTAGTTGATGGTAGTTGACTCGTGTGATCAGTGCTGATGCCCTTTAGCAGTCATGTGTTTTATGATAGTTCCAAATCAGTGAGACTAAGAAAGGCAGGCTTCACCACAGGGTGTTTAACGTCTCGTATTGTGTCCAACAAGGAGAAAATGTGAAATGTAGGTAAATATTCTCATCTTTGTTGTTTTTCTCATCAGTGTGCTTGTTTTGTCTGGGCTAGAGTTAATTTTTTTTTATAGTAGTTGGTGTGGATCTGTGTTTGGGATTTGTGCTGGAAACAGCGTCAGTAATTCAGGGGTATTTTGGTCACTGCTGAGCAGCTCTTGCACAGAGTCAAAGCCTCTTCTGCCTCTCACCCCATCCCACCAGCAAGGAGGCTGGGGGTGCACACGGAGCTGGGAGGGGACACAGCCAGGACAGCTGATCCCAGCTGACCCAAGGGATATTCCATTCCATATGGCGTCTTGCTCAGCATATAGAGCTGAGGGAAGATGAAGGAAGACATTTGTAGTGTCTTTTTGTCTTCCCAAGTAACCTCTATGTGTGATGGAGCCCTGTTTACCTGGGTATGGCTGAACATCTGCCTGCTCATGGGAAGCAGTGAATAAACTCCTTGTTTTGCTCTGCTTGCCTGCACAGCTTTTGCTTTACTTGTTAAATTGCCCTTACCTCAACCCATGAGTTTTCTCAGTTTTACTCTGATTCTCTACCCCCTTCTGTTGTGGGGAGCGAACGAGCAGCTCTGTGGGGCTTTGTTGTCAGCTGGGGTTAAACCACGACAACTGAAATCCCAGTGCTTTTTTTATTGGGCACAGCTACCGTGGAACCCTTCACCAGGGAAAACATATTCCAAAAGACCTTCCAATTTTGAAACATTATTGGATATACAGTGGTATATATCTGTTTTTCCAACGAAACAGTCAGTGTCATTATAGTTTTCCCTACAACTCACAGGAATTAAAATTCATTGAATGTGGGAACTGCACAGGTTTTTCAGGTGCTGACACACAACTACATGACTTGCTTTTCCCAATATGAAGCTGAGAACATGAGTACCTGAAAGTGAATTACTTTAAACTTTCTTTTTCACTAGTGGGCTGTAGTGGTCTTTGAGGGCTAGATGTGTGAGTTTCTGAGTGACTTAGTCTTCCTCTGCAAAAGAAGGGGGTAGTCACTGTTAAAGGAAAGGAGCCCCAGAGTGCCTCTGCTGCAAAAATGTGTTTCGATCAATCCCCATCTGCCTGTCTGCTTCCTTGCATTGTACAGCAGCTGTCTTCACATCAGGTTAGATGGTGATTAAGTGATTCCTCCTTCTAGAGGTAAGCCCAAAACCTTTCCTTACAGGAGCTGAGAGAAGATAGGAGCTCCGTGCCTTATATCCTGAAGTCCCAACTTAGGAGGCCTCCAGTGTTTGATGCTCCTGCTGCTTGCCTTCCCTGGTCTGTGATTAACGGGATTGTTTTTCCTAGGAGCTGGACAGCTCTCAGGACTTGCCAATTACTTTTGATTATGCATATATTTTTTCTCTCCTAGTGCACTGCTAATCCCACCAGATGCCAAATGCAGATTTGTGAGGCTGGGTGTAAAGTAAAGGAATTCATGTGTCTTGAAACTCATGTATTTTGCCACGATGTTTGCCTGAGCTTCAGGGATAATTTCTCCTTTGAAGATGTTTTATATATGGTACACTGAGGAGGAATGTGGTCTGTAAGCTTGTACTTCCCATCCTATTTGAAAGGGCTCTTCCATACATCTGCAGCTAGATATGAGTTGTCTTTTCAGCAGAAACTGCAAGCCTAGAGCCGTGGGTCAAAGACCAGCAAACATGACCCTTTTGAGCATCCTGGATGGTGTCCTCAGGGCCGGCTTGGTGCTGAGGGTGGTGAAACTGGCTGCTATGAAATCATCATCCTGGGATGGTGGTGGACAGAGAGGAAGGGTAAGGGCAAGAAGAGCTGGGTTTATTACTATTTTACTGGTTGCACAAGGATGACAACTCTGACTTGAATTCAGTGAGGTGCTCAGACAGGCCTTGTTTTATCTGGGTCCCTGCGTGGCAGCTAGGTTATAATCCAGCCTTAAAAAAAGCCCCAAACATTAAAAAATGGTCCTTTATTGAGATGAAATTTACATATGAAAGCACAGCCTGCTGAAAAAGTAATGGTCCCATTATGTTCTCCTTAAGTTAGATGTCAGACAGGAAGAGAAAGATGGAAAATTCACTGGACCGAAGTCTACTTGACATGTGCTCTTCTATAGAACCAACTTGGTCCAAGTACCTCCATATATATCTGATCCTGAGCTGAGTCTGATGATTTGTTTCTGAAGTGGGAATGACATCATGTTGTAGTATTTAAAATGTTTGGGGTTTTTTTATGTAAATGCTGCAGAGCTGTAACATTTCACCTAATTTTGAACTTCCATTGGGATTGGAAAATGAGCCAAAAATCCACCACAGATAAATTTCTAGGGTGGCTGTTTGAAAAAGGGACGTGGCATTCTTTACTAGCATTCTGTTGCTCCTAAAGCTAAGCTATTTTCTAAAATTAAAGTAAAGGTTGCTTGCCACATCTGCTGGGTGTGCTGGTTGGGTTGGTGCACATTGTGAAAGCACCAGTGATGCTTCCATCCTGAGAGATGTGGTGGCCCTTGGCAAAGGTGCATGAGAGCAGGAGGTATTTTATAGTCCCCTTTCCCTGTCTGGAAGTCACCTGTGCAGAACTTGAGGACTTTGTACAGTTGTGTGGACTTTAAAGGCTGGAGGTCCCAGATGTGCCAGCACTCTGTGGCAAAAACTGATGCTAGGCAAATAACACAAGGAGGGGAAGTTCCTCCTTGGCGCTCAAGGGAACCCCCTTTGCCAGATGTTACAAAACCTACCAGAAGGGGATAGTGCTCGTGTTGGAGGCAGCACAAGGTGTCCACCTGCAGTGCATGCTAATTATTCCACTTGGCAACATTTCTTGCGTTCTCTTCCTGTTGAATTTTTGCCTAATTTTGCCTAACATGGCTAATTTGTGATAGGGAGTAAGGGACGAATGACAGCCATACAGTTAAACCTCTGTGTGTGTATGCAGTAATAAGGTTCAAAGGTTGCTGTGTAATTATGTTAAGTTTCCAGCCTCCTTGCTAATTTTCTGTTGATTGAGGGCGAATGGAGGATCCTTTTGTGTCCTGACAAGTGTCTTCCCTGTCAGCAAAGCAGGGGCTGATTCCTGCCTATTCCAGCTTTTTCCTAGCCGGATGCCGGCTCCATTTTCTTTATTTTCTCCACTTTCATTTCCAGACTCATTATGTCAGGCATCCAGGGTATGTAAAGATGATCAATGTGTATCTACTGGAGCTATTGTAACATGGAGCAATTATTTAAATTAATCAAGAGGACATCGTTTGTGAACAGGATGGGATAAATAATAGTAGGAGCAACGCTTTGTTTAATGCAGGTCTGTGCTCTCAGTATCGAGATTTCAGCTGCTGGCAAGACACTTCATCATCTGGGAAGACCTGCTGGGAGCCACAAATAAATCATGTTGTGAAATCTTCATGTTGCCTTGCAATGTTTGCACTTTGGTGTTCAGCTCTAGGTGCTGGTGTCACATCAGGGCAAAAATGGTATCGGCCTGTGCCGATGGAGGGGGATGAGCAGATAGCGTTGTGGTTGCCTCCATTTGCTGGATGCAGTGAGAGGTTATGAAGGGACGGATGAGACTATTTTTTTTTCTCCTTCCCTTTTGAGTTTTCCCACCACCTTACTGATCAGTTCTCATCTTACTTGCATTTTAGGATATCAGGCCAATGAAAAATGTATTTGCTGTTTTTTCATACGGGTATGATTTTGTTGTGCTTGTCTCTATACTGTTCTTGTCAGGTAAGGGTACAGTAAAGAAACAGTTTCTGGTTTTAAATGGAGAAGAAGCTGTCTTTCCCATATTAATTTGGGTTTGGCCAATGCACTGAAATCTTCAAAGTGATATGGAAATGTCCCTTAGTTTGCATGCTTGGACGAAGGCCAGATGAGGTTTTCTTGTGTGGGCTCACTTTGTTTGTTTTCTGCAGAAACTCTCTGTTGATTCAGGCCAGTTGCTTCTGATACAGTCTTTGGATATAGTGTTTGTAGCTAATTAAAAATAGCCTCTAATTGAGAGCTGAATGTTGTGGACTTGAATTTTCCTGCACATTAGTCACGTAAGAGGTTGCTTGGAAATGTAAAAGGTGAATCTGCTTGAAGAGGCTTGCAAATAACCTGCTTCATTCAACGTGGAGACATTGAATCTAGTGGTGACTCATAATATTGCTAAAATATGGGGGAAATGAAAGTTGCTCTAAAAAGTACAATGTCTTGTCACTTTATTTTACCAGTACCTAATAACTTAGAGGTTATTATGCACCTCTTAGGTATTATATGTGTATTATAATGTTATGATTAACAGTACTGTTGCCTTCAGGTCCAGGCAGCAGAAGTATTGAGTTCAGCTGTACAACTGTGACAGGGTGTAATTCCCTCGTGCCTCATCATTTGTCTTCTGAACTTCCTTCAGTCTCCATGCTGACCTTTATGGTTTCATGTCCTTTCTCTTTGGAGAGCTCTAAGTATGTCACTAATTAAAAATGATATTTGAACACTCCATTGGGAAGTTGCATCTTTACAGGAACTTGACCAAAAGATCACAATGTGCTAAAGCCTGTGAGTTTTGGAGATACCTTAGAAGTTGTTCCTGTTCCAGAAGTAATACCTGTTATACCTTGGATATGAAAGGAATAAAGATACAGAACCTTTTTTTTTTTTTTAACTATTGCTTTATGCAGAAATAGGGGTTGATGCTTGGATCCTGCTTGTGTATATTCTTATAATGATAAATGCTTAGCTTTTCCTTACAATTAGCCTTGGTCCCAAATTGCTTGAACTTCTGCTGGCTGCTTTTTGATGCGTATGACACTCTTACAACTTTGCCTTTTTCTCTTCCTGAACAAACTTATTTGAGCTGGTCAAATACCTAGAAAAACATCCCATTGAGCAGCCTTCCTTGCTCTCCTGATATCCTCCCAGACACTGAGTTGGGCTGAGCTGCACTGAGTGAGATGCTGCTGCAGCTGGAGAGCATCTACTGGGACACGTTTGGTGGTCAGTCAGCTGGTCACTGCTGTAGGCAGTGGGTAAATCTGGTGTGGTTAACAGGCTCATTAGCAAGCTTTTATTGCAGCGCTGAAGTGTGGTGGACAGGAAGCGGGCATTGTTCGGGCTTGTTTGAATAGCTAATTGGTATTTTTATAATTTCATTCTTTTGTTCTGCATCCCACTTTTGCCGTGGGATTAGTGTGTCTGGCTTTTGTGGTCTTCTCTTTTGATTTCAGGGGTATTTTTGGGGGTGGGTTTGTTTGTTTGGGATTTTTCTTTTTTTTTTGTGTGGATTTTTTGTTTGTTTGATTGTTGGGGCTTTTTTTATTTTTCATTTTTGTTTTGTTTTTTAAAAGCAGAAAGATGAGGTAGGTTTTGTTTATCTGGTCCAACTGAGATGTCTGTATGCAAGCTAATCATTTAAACTGACCTTCTGCCTAATGGAAAGAGACAGGCACTTTTGAGGCACGATTCCTTTCCTTCTCATGTAGACCTTTAAAATATGTCAGATGAATTGCATCCTAAAAAGCTTATTTCTCTTCACTGACTGTAAAGGGAGCCTGAGGTGCCAAACTCAGATAGAGACATTTACATTGCAGATACCTTAAGATGGAGGAGGTGAATCCCACCCCAGGAAATTAGTCTCCTTGGCTTGCAGTGCATTTCCAATTTAAATGTGAATCTGTGTGATAAGCTGGTACCTGGCACAGCAAAGCTGATCCATCAGGAAGTGCATGGAGAAGAATTGAAATGGCTCCTCTCCTGATCTTCACAGAGCTTGTGCCCAGGAGGAGCTCTCACTTCAGCTGGTGTAAGACATGTACCTTAAATGGCACAAAACTAAATGCAAGCGTGGTGGCACACGAGTGATCCCTGTCCCTCCTGTTCCTGTGCAGGCCTGTGTGCTGGGTGGGGCTCCCATCATGGGCTATTGTACCTCTGTGACTTTTTTTCCTCAAGAACAGGGAGTAACATGCAAACCTGAGCACTTACATCTCTGCTCTCCCTTTTTCTTTCAAGGACTGAAAACATAAAAGTTTGTGAAGATGCTGAAAAGGCAGATACTGGGAGTTGTGTCTGCCTTGACTTGTGTGGGAAGGCATCCTTTGGGTAGGGATGCTGAGCCAGTTGGTGGGAGAGGAGCTTCCCAGAATGCAGGCCTAAGCTCCTGGTTCCAGGGAAATTAATAGTTTATTAATTAAAGCTATATCCTATGAATAAGATATATGTAGATCCTACTAGTCTCTTCAAGAATAAAAAAAAAATAATATTTTTTTTTCCTACCCTCTTTTCTTGAGTCCCTGAGAACTGCAGTTTGGACAGATGTTCCAGTGCAAGTTTTGACTGCTTCCCCTCCACCCCCAAATCAACCCTCTTCATTTCCCATCTGTTCCTCTGGCAGTATGGGCAACCAAGCTGGGAAATGAAGCTCTAATTTTAAAATCTCTGTTGAATTTGTAACTCTTGCTAGGCTGTTTTCACCTGGGATCGGTTTCCTGCCTGGTTTACAGCTAATTTTTGTGTAGCTGCATAGTAGTAGCACAAGCTGTGGGACAGTACAGAGCTGCTCAGAATGTGTATGATGTTTCCTCTGTGGTGTTGGAGTCTCTCTCAGTGTTCCTGTTTCCAGTCATAGGTGATCTGAAGGTCAGTCTCCAGTGTGCTGGCTGAGTCTCCTGCCTTAGGGAACACTGAGCATTGCATGTATGTGTATTACACAGGAGTATGAGTAGGAAAGTGCACTTACATACACATACATGGGTACTTAATGCCTTCTTTGCCTTAAATATCAAGAGCAGTTGTCCTGAGGATACCCAGCTCCAGAGTTGGAAGTTGGTGCTGGGGAGTGAGTGAAGCCCCCATAACCCATGAGGAAATGATTAGTGGCCTGCTGTGCCACTCAGATACTCACAAGTCTGTGATCCTGGTGGGGTCCTCTCTCAGGTGCTCAGGAGGGGTCTGGGTCTGCTGCCAGGTGATGATTTAGTAGTTTAGGGGTTAAAGTGGGAGTGCTGGGTGGATGGTTGCACTTGATGATCTTAAAGGTCTCTTCCAACCTTGACAATTCTGTGACTCTGTGTGTGTATGTATGGTAACTTGCTTAGCAAGGTGTCTGCTGTTCTCTTTCTTCTTGCTGTTTCTAATATACTCCAGTGAAAACTAACACAAATCGAACTTCAGCATCATGCAGATTGATTTTAAAATTGGTACAGAACTTTGGAGAAAGGGAGGTGTGAGAGCAAACTGCATCTTGCATCTCAAAAGCGGAGCTGTATATGCACAGCACATGCCTGAATCCATCAATATTGCAGATGTGTAGCACTAAATTCACTCACCCTGTTCCTAATTACTTGGTGCTGGTTTCTTCTCCACTCTGTTGGTTTTAATTTTTTAAGCAGGTGACTGAATCCTTGAACAGCCCTGACTTTTGAACTGGATGGAAATGGGGATTTTTAGGAGTGTACTGTAGCAGTCACCCACTGGAGGCTGTGTTAGTTTTGGTTTTTTTTTTTTTTTTTAACAGCTGGTATAATTTCTGTGGTGCCATCGGATGATTTTGCCCTCATTAGAGGACTAAGGGAAGATTTCTTTGTTCTTTTAGTTTTGATGTAAAATGGTGTATGTTGCTTTTTCTAAACAGAGGAGAGCTGATCGAAGTATTCAAATACAGAATAACAACTAGTGATGGGGCATTTAAAATTTCTGTTCTTCTGAATAAGTTTTAATGAACAGTGAAAACAAAGCAGATGTTGCTGAGTGTTTACTTCAGCGTAGCTGAAAAATAATTTGTGCTTTATGGTAATAATTGTCAGATCTAATTAAAAAATTGGAGGAAAGCAATATGGAGTTAGATTGAATGAATGACTTTGTATGACTTGTTACCTCAAAAAAAAAAAAAAGAAAAAAAAAAGGATAATATTGCTTGAAAGTTTTAGACACTTTAGCTGGAAATGAACAATTCTGATTTAGGGGATTGAGAATGTTCTATTCAGGATTACTTGGTAGTCCTTGATGTTGGTTCTTTTGCCTCAAGCCACTGATTATGAAGCATATTGATGCTTTCCATAGTCTTCTGAAGCATTGTGTGTGTTTCATTACAATTTTTTATGGTGTGTTTGTGTCTGTTTATAGCATAGTCCTGTTGTTTTGCTGTGGTTGCTGGGGATTTATCAGTGCATCAAACATTCTTACTTACTTTTAGGTCAGCATTGTACCCTAACTCCAGTGGCCAAGTGAAGTGCTTTTGCACAGACCTCTTTGTGACATTTTCTTGACGCCACAAAGACATGTACATTTTTCTTGAATAAAATTAATTAGCAATGAAAAAAAAAAAAAAGCCTGGAGCAGTTTGAAGGTTGTACATGAGCTGAGTGTGAGTTCAAAATCTCTGCTACTCTCCCAGGCAACACTTGCTGACAGTCAGGGTTCAAGGAATTTAGTTTAGTTGAATCTTACTTTCAGCAATTTTCCTAGTATTTGCAAATTGGAACTCTGGAGATGTCTTCTTTTTTCTGGAGAAAGGTACATTTCTGGCTAGAGCTTGTTATACGCTGGAGGCTCTGCTCAGTACAACTTAGCATCTGCCTCTGTAAGAATTGATTGAGCCTGAATGGCATTGAGGTGTTGCATTATGAGCAGCTTTTCCTGCTGCTGAAGGACACACTTGAATAGACAAGTCCAAGGCACCGGCTCCTTTCTGAATACTATTTTGTATTTCTGCAAATCTGCTCATCTCTTGTTGTGAAAACCTTAAATATTATTTTAATGTAGGCTTGTGTTCCCTCTGCAATACAGCAGCTGTTTATATAAACTGTTCATGAAGCTGCTCAAGCTTCTGTAGTGTCGTGTTAGGTGGGAGGTTTTTATTATTACATCTTTAAAGATTGACTTTTGTTTGTTTGTTTGTTTTTTAAAGCATGTAAATTTGAAGCTCTGTTAGTAAGAATGGGCCATGGGGATTGGTTGGCATAATGTATATATGAAAGACAGTGTAGCAAAGAAGCAGTTTGTTTACAGAACAGTGAAAAGTTAGAGGAAGCACTTCAATAGCTGTATCTGCACTTCAGTAGTTATATCTTGGCAAGATACCAGTTTTGATTTCTATATTGGTAAAGTAGTATTTAGATTGCTTTTTCTACAGGTGCCTTTTTTCAGAGCTGAAATTCTGAGAATGCACAGTGTCTAAGACTCATTCTGCTTGAATACCTTGAATGTTTTTAATATTTGGCCTTTATAGCCAAAACTGCTGTTCTTATGAATAGTGTTTAACAGTGTTCAGGAACGGCATGTATGCTTGCTCTTTTCTTGCAGTAATTTATTTTTATATTTTCACCCCTTTGTTTAAAAACAAAATCTTAAAAGGGGTATGATAATTACCAGTTATTAACCTTCATTTGCCATTAGTCGTGTTGAAAGCTGGCATCAAAAATGCCGTGAGTGTTGAGAAATGTTTTAATTAGGTCATTAGATCCTTTGTGATTTAGTGATAGCCCAGGGAGGAATGATAACAGGAAGAGGTGTAAACGGGCAGAGCCTTAATTCAACAAAGCATTTATACAGATGCACTAATAGGGCTTAAAATCCTCCCTGGCAGTGGAGAATTGGCTTTGCTGGGTTGGAGCCTGCAACCAGATTTGCACCTCAGATGGGGAGGGCTCAGCATCTTGGCAGAAATCACTGGTGCTGCACACCTGGTGAACTTGGTCAGTTTTGGCTCCATGGGTACCATTTCTGTGCTTGCTGGATGTGGTGCCACACACTGGGCACATCTGCCTCAGAACTTCTCCTCTGCTGTGATTTCTTCTTTGGGAGTGCTGTTAATCTGTT
>VXAC01005311.1:402708-413785 GCA_013399225.1 Rhipidura dahli
TTGTGTGTTGTGTGGGGGGGTGGGGGTGGGGTGGAAAGGAGAAAAAAAAGAGGAGTCAGTGTTAAATTGGTAAATTTTAGCTCAAACTGTAAAATGACATCTTGGTTCTCATTTACTGCCTTGAGCTTTGATGGATGCTTTTCAGTGTGGCAACATAAATGTGTGTATTTTTATCAATATAATTCTCTGTGCTTAGGGGGAAAAATGTTTCCTAAAGGGCCCATTCCCTGCCTGGACTTTTATATCTTCCCAGTAAATGGCTTATAGCAGGAAATATTGGTTGACTTCAGAAGTCAAAAAAATTGACATTTAATTAGGGGAATGTTTCTTTGGCCTGCCTTACTAAAAAGGGGAAAAATCCTACACAGTAATTTTGAAGAGATGTTTAGTAGCCACAGACTGTCATATCCTCTGCAATCGGATTCTAACCTTTTTTTACTTAGAGCACAATCAATAAGATTAATATTTTATCACATATTCCCTTCCTGCCTTTAAAAAGCGATGTGCCAGGAGAGAAAGCTTATTTAATGGTTGTACAGGTCACTGTCCTCTATGCCATGCCCTGGTAACTTTTGAACCTGCTGCAGTATTTGATTACCAGAAGAGGAGAGTTCTCAAATTATTTTCTTTGAATTCTGTGCAGGCTGGTGCCCAGTTTTTCATAACCTCAGGTTTTGTTTTCTTTTTACAAGTGGAGACTAGTGAGACCTGAACCTCAAATGATGTATTGAGACAGTGCTTATAGCACCTTCAGTGAGTGGGGCTGCAGTCTATTTATACCATCTGCAGCCTGGCTTTAATTGATGGGGTTTTGTACCTTTTTAGGTGAACATAAATTATATGAACACTTTACAGTCCAAAGTAATAAAAATTCTGAATTGTCACCATTTCTTTCTAATCGTATCACAAGGCAGATTCCCAAGTAAAGTATGCACATAAACTTTTAGCCCATTGAAATATGCATATATAATTTAATTTGCATACATTAAATTCTTAGTTTCATTAATGATTTAAGATTCTTTTACAGTTGGAAGTCTCTGTCACATTTTTTCTTGATTGAATTGCCTATTCTATTCAAATAAGACTTGGTAATACGGCTTGTGCATTACAGAATGATACCGGTAACTTTGTTAGACCTTTTATCAACATGATTAATTTATAACTGGCTGCAGTGTATTATTAGCTAAAGATATATTACAGTGTAAGACTTCACCAGAGTGGAGATTTTAAAGTGCAGATAAGATGGCAATTGCAGGGCATGTGTAGCTGAGAAGGTGAAAGAAGGGAGGAAACCTTGGCAACTTACATCAAAAGAGCATTTTCATAATAACATTGTTAAAAAGGCAGTAAACTCGATTTGTGGTTTCCTTATAAATACAAATATTAACTGGTATAAAAAATTCAAAGAGCTCCTTTTTTTTTTCTATTGTGTTACAGGAAAATAAATGCAGCCTATTTTAAATAAATTTTGAGCAGCAGCATGCTAAATGAGTGAAGAGCCTTATTTTGCTGCTTGGCCAGTGCTGCCTTGGAAGCTGCTGTTGCTCATGGGCTTTTTCCTTTACTGTAGTTGTTTCTTTAGTTGAGTTGCAGGAGTATTGCCCCACTAAGACAAGGTCATTTTTAGGTTTGTTTTGAGGTGACATCCCATTCCTGTTTACCAATAGGCATCCTTCTGGCACTTAGTAAACATGATTTTTAAAAGATTACTTTGTAGGAGACTGCTGTTGTTGGGTTGCCATTGGGTTGCACGTTCTCTTCATCTCTTCAAAACATCCAATTACTATCATTTTCTTCTAATTTCCTTGGAAAGCAGAGTAGTTTGTCTGGGTCTTTGATGACCCCATAATCCTAACTCTGACCAGAGCAATTTTGTGTGTGGAGCACCTGTACCATGGTTTCTAAGCACCAAAGAAAGTAATCAAAGAAGCAACCAGCAAGCAGGGTCTGGAAAGTAGCAGCTCAGTTCATGGAGAGAATGAAGCTTCTGTGTGAGCAGGAGGGCTCTTCCATGAGGAATGGATGGAGATCCCTTAAAGGATAAACAAGGACTGGGGACAAGATGTAACTCAGCAGGGGTTGAGGTAGGAATGGGTGAATCGAGGAGCCCTGTGTGTTAGGTCCAGGCATGTGTAGACTTTTCGTTGGGGTTTTATGGTCTCAATATTTATTTCATGGGGTGGATGAATCCTGGTTTTTATCCTTTTTCCCTGCCTGCTGTGTGTGCTGAAATGGGAAGCAAATCTGGGTTGTCCTCTCCAAGGGGTTGTTGATAGTAAAGCATGTTGTAGTTGTCCATGACATCTCTGATCCTCTAGGTCCATGTGTTAGCTGTAGAGTGGTCCCATGAGGCTTAAGTGGGACTTCTTAGGTGTTTGAATGTACACATGGAGATATTTGTGCTTGCCTTGGTTTGGCTATGGGATGTTGCTGGGCTGGTCTTGAGTTTTTTGAGGTGCTCTGGTTATAGAGAAGGGAAGATTAAAGAAACTATAGAAGAGAAAGTGGACACTTTCTGAGAACAGAGAAATCACATACTGCTGAAAGTTTTCCTTTTCACTGAACATTAGATATTCTCGAAGAGTGTACTGACACTTGCTCTTGAGTACTCCCAGTTTGCACTTTGATATTAATTGAACCAAGGACTAAAATTCCTGCTTTGTTGATTGATTTTTTTTTTAATTTTAAACTGATTAATGTTTTCATTTGAATAGCACTGCTGACTCTGCAGAAGATGTGATCTTTTAATTAGCAGATGTCAGGATTAGCATTAGTGTTGAGCTGTAATTAGCATTTGTACGCATAGTAAAAGACCCAAGCTCAGTTTGGCAGCAAGGAGAATGAAATTATAGGTAGTGGTGTAACTTGGCACTTGCCTGCATATCTGTAATGGGTTTTTTTGAAAAGTGAAACCCACAAGTATCATGATCAAAGCATGAAGTCTAGCAGATTAATCGCTGATAAAAAAATTACATATAAATTATTGGTATTGTTCTGTTAGCTAAACCACAAGTTTTGTTGGCCTAACAGAATTTAATATATCTAATTGTCACACACTGATGCTCTTAAATTGAAGGCTGCAAAGTGCTAATGGTTTCTTGGCTAGACTGCAGCAGCAGCAGTGTGTGTGGACACAGTTGTCTCTGGGAATGGTGTTTGGAGTAGAAGAGACCTATCTGAAGCAGGTGCCATTTGGGGCTCTTAGAGTCCCACTTCAGCTTAATTTAAAGAACTAATGTTCATTGACCTTATGCTCCTGTTTGCAGAAGTGGGGGTTTATGTGGAGGGGTTGTGTGTGAATGTAGGAGCAAGCAACACACAGCGTGTTTGTCACAGGTCAGAAGGACTCAGGCACAGCAAGTCATGAAATCTGCATGTCTGCTTGGAAGGAGACCTTTCCTTTCCTGCTGATGAAAACCAAGCCTGATTCCAAGTCCGTGAAAAGAGAACATCACTGGCTAATATGTGACTTAAAAGCTGACTGTTGATTATTGTGGGGAAATCTATTCAGTAGCATTTTATCCATGCAAAGGAAAAATTAATCCTTTTTAATCCTGCTAAGGTAATTGAAGACACTGGTGATTTCTGTGGCCATTAGTCAAACAATTAGACAAAACTCAGTAGTTCTTCTTTTTGGTACACCAAAGGAGAATATTAGCTACTTAATTATAGTATTACAGGAATGGAGGTTGGGAGTTCAGGTCATTAGTGCTTGGGGGAAAAAAGGAGCCTTCTGTGCAGCACATCTGTGATAGCGGTCATCATCTTATGAAAAAGAATGAATTTGCAGTGCTCCCATGGCCGGGTAGGAGAGCAGAATTCTCTTCCTGCCTTGTGTGCGTGCGTCATTCTTTCTGGTTTTGGTCTTCTTGTTGCATCTAAACCTCAGTAAAATGTGGTTAATGATTCTGACGACCTTTGTCAAGGTGCTCGGAAATTCAGCTCTGACAAGTGCTGTTTTAGGATGATGAGTTACTTCTGCTTGCCACTTCCTTGTGGTTTTAAACTCTATTGGAGATTAACAAGACAAAGAAAAAGACAAACGTTATGCAAGTTAAACTATTAAATGATACTTTAAAAATGAAAATCTTTTGAGAGGAAACATAGAAATGAGCCTTGAATCCGTATTAGTGTTTTTTTATCTCCTGCTTTACAGCTATATGTTTACAGGTAACAAAAAATTCATAGTCGTAAAGCAGATGACAGGCTGCTCCCCTCTTGCATTTCCACCAGGGAGAAGTGAGAAGGATTTAGCTGTCATCTTGCACGTATAACTAATGCTTATAAGCATAACCACTCCCTGCAAACAAACTTTTTCTTGCTTCCAGATCCCTGCTTGGATCTCTGGAAACAGCCATGAATGATCCTAGGCACCTGATATATGCTGGTTTGTGTGGGTTTGTATGGTTGCATTTGAACTTCCCTCCAGTGCTTTATTTCTGAAAGGAAAAAGAAATGCCATCAAAAATGAAGGTTTTTCGAGGTGTTGACCTTTGGAGGGAAGAGCCTGGTGCATGAGTAGCATTGTAAACCTGCAGTGATCATTCAATAAAATAGCATTAAGAGCAATGGCATGTCTGATTTGTCAAGTGAAGAAGTGGCACGTCTCACCTTCCTGCTGAATAAATACAGCTCATAGCAGAGGGTAATACTGTCATCATAACATAATTGAAATTATATTATTCCGATGTACAATTCAATAAAACTAACCACAGTAGTGGAGTTATCGATTTAAACTCAGTTAAAAGCAGTTCACATATTCAGTTCAAAATATTTCTGATGAATATCAGCCCTGGTAATATGATTTCCTTCATTCAGTAGCAGAAGTTTTTATCAGCCTGAAAGATCAGATAAAATGTTAAGAAAAAAATTTGATTTTTGCACCATTGGCCTAAACAAATGAACTCCTTAGCAGCGAGAGCTCCTAATTTTTGTCAGTCATTTCTGACACATCCTCAGTTTTTACTGTAATAATTAAAAAAAAAAGGATTATTCAATGGCAGTTGTTCAAAGGAGGTGTCCTTTTTTGCTGGAAGCAGCCACTGCTAGTTGTAGGCGTGATCATTTGTCGTGTAAAGGTATGGCTCCGACCTCTTCTGCACCAGAGGAAAGAGTCTGCAGTAATTACTTGGGTTTTTCCTAGTGTAATTAGTGAGTAATCTGCTGTGACATCTAAGTACAACATATGTAGTCAGCCTGTGAGTAAATATGTTGTTTAGTGAATTGTAAAGCAATGTCACCCTTTTTAAAGTGATACTGCAGGAAAGCCTTTTGCAGACACTGGTTCTCAAGCCTATTTGTTCATGGATCTTTCTGCTGTGTCCAAAGAGAAGCAACAGAGCTGGGGAAGGGTCTGAAGCACGAGTCTTACCAGGAGTGTCTGAGGAAACCGGGGTTGTTCTGCCTGACAGGAGGGTGCAGCCAGGTGGGGTTCTGGTCTTTTCTTACCAGTAACAAGTGACAGGACAAAAGGAAATGGCCTCAGGTTGCAGCAATGGAGGTTTAGATTGGATATTAGGGAAAAACATCTTCATCAAAAAGATTATCAAGCACTGGAATATGCTGCCCTGAGAAGTAGTGGAGTTACCATCCCTGAAAGTATTTAAAAGATGTGTAGTTGTGCTCAGGAGTGTGGTTCAGTAGTGGGCTTAGCAGTGCTGGGTTGAACTTGATTTTGGAGATCTTTTCCAACCTAAATAGTTCTGTGATCCTAAGAGGTCGCTGGAACATAAGGATGTAAGAGCATACATCATTTCACGGGAGGGGAGATGAAAATATATAGGATTGGCATTTTGCTTTTTGCTCATGACAGCATCAATACTTCAGTCCTAAGGCAAACATTGCTCCTCTTTTTCCTTCCTGTTTTCTTCTGTTCCTTTCTGTTTTGAATCCACTTTTAAGAGGGCCTCAGAACAGTTAGTACTTTGAGAATTTAGATCTTGCAGTAAGTGTACTAGTTTGTTAGTTATCTCTGGCTTTATGGTCAGAATAGCTGTCAACTGTGTACTATCACTTCTCTTCCTCTGGCAGTGAGTCTTACAAAAAATCCGTAAGTTTCTTTCTACCCCCTGGCTTTCAAGAGCTGTGTTCAACTCTTACCATTTTATATGTACCTTTTGCCAAAAAATACCAACTTGCATATTCTCCTTTTGTGTGTACTTGCGCAATACTTTTTCTGTGCTTACACACTGCTTTGTGGCACGTGTTTTACAGAACCTCTTGTGGTAGGAGCACGCCAGCTGTATGCAGCCTGCTGAGCTGACTGACCTCAGATCCTTGCTTTCCCTGAGACTGCTTTGTCACTCTGAGCATGAGATGTAAGACGTACTCCATGTTGCTTCTAACTGATGGCAAGGAAGTCATTGATAGCTGAAAGCACGTGACAAAAACTTTACATTTAAGTTAAGAGTCCTTGCATTTCACTTAGCTTAATTTTTCCAGTTTGGCATGTTCAGAGGGATGTAAATCAGTCTCTTCTATTAGCAACACATCTAACTGATTTCAGAGTGAGCAAAAAAGTAAAGCTGTAGCTCACAGTGAACGCTATTTCTGCTTGCAATGTCCTGAGTACTTCAGCTTATTGCACCATTCCAGTTAAATGGCAGGTTGTGTGAGTAAAAAAAGAAATGGACAGTGTCTGCACTTGCTTGTGTTGTTCATTAGGCTACATCTAATTTTCTTTTCCCTGTCATTGATTGGGTTGATGGTTCCCCACCTGTGTCCATATAGCTGCTGCCCCACCTCCTTTGTTCTGCATACTGGAAGTACTGGAAGTGGTTTGAGGAAGAAGAATTCCAGCAATGAGAGAAAGGTTTGTCCTGGAAATGGATCTTGGCTGGTGACTTGAAGGGGTTCAAGCCCAGAGTCAATATTCATAACTCATCTGTCTACAGGTACAAGCAACCTGCAGTTAGGAGTGTAAGCCTGAGTTTGTTGTTTAATGGTATTTTTGGTAAGGCCAGAATTTCCAATTTGATACATGGTATTAGGGGTTGGTACGTATTTTTTTTTCACTTGAGGAATGTGCAAAAAATTAGTAGGAAATTTTTGTGGTACCCATTGAGGCAAATTAAGCACACATTTGTGTTTAAGTACATGTGCAGAGTCCTGCTGCAGTACCTGGTTCCACAGGGAGTCTTTGACGATGCACCACAAGCAAATTCTTTATATACCCTGGCTCCAGCACTAATCCCAAGAGTATTTGCATGGGCCACCACCAGCCCAGCTCTGCTGCCTAAAGGTGTACCCGAGCTCAGCCCCTGAGGCTTCAGTTCCAGGATGGCTACAAAACAATGCTGAGACTGTCTCTTATCACCCAGGGAAACTTCCCTCCCTTGTAAGAAGTCCTCTCTCTCTCTGGCATTCCTGCTTCCAGAGAGTTTAACCCCTTCTTGTAGTTGGACTTCTTGCCCCCTGTGCCAGATCATTCTTCAGTCACAAATTACCTCTTCTGGGCTGTCACTGTTAGAATTTTTCACTGTGTGACTTCCCCTCCCTTGGTCCTGGTTTTCCAAAACTCAGGAAGAACATTTTGAACAGCCTCTTGCAGTACTGCTGGTGCTCCTTCACCCATGCAGCATCCTACGAAAATCTCTCGCAAAGGTTTAGATGTTTTAAATGTACATTTGTGGCTGTGCTCAAATTTTGCACAGTTGCTGAATTGTGTCAAGCACAGTTCAGTTGTTGTCATGTTGTTTTTAGGAAGATTTTTTGTTTTGGGTTTGGGATTTTAAAAAGTGCAGCTGATGTGCTTGTGAATCTTTTTGCGCGGTTGTGCCATGATCCTTCTTGGTAGAAGCATCAGCAGCTGGGACTCATTGAAACAATAACAATAGAAATCAGAATGGAGTATTTGAGGTTGCACTGGGGGGCAAACACTGCTCCAGAAGTAACAGAACACCCAGAAACTTTAAAGAGTTATTTCAGTGTCCCACCAATTGTTTATTAATGTGGGTATATAGAAGTCAAATTTCCTTAAGTGAATGAGGGTGGTGGAGCTGCTGGGTCTCTCTTGGTTTGGAGGTGCCATGTGTCAGGAGCAGATATCTGGAGGAATGGTGTCATGGGATGTCTTCTGCCCTCCTGCAAACCCAGGGGTGAAACAGGAGCAGCAGTGAGCTCTGCAAAAAGAAGTCTGTGTAGTGGTGTGAGAATGGTTTACTTGAGAGGTGATCATACAGAGGAGTTAGTGTATCTGACCAGATGAGCCAAAGTTCAGATCTCTGAGTGGAAAAAAAAAAGGCTTATATAAACTTATATAAACTGCACGTGTATAAGCTGTGCTGATTTGGCTGCTTTCACCTCCTGGGGCTCAGTTATTTGAGCAGGTGGCGAGGAGAAGCTCTGCTTGTGGTGTGGGTACACGTGGAAATTCATTAGCTTGAGAAAATATCCCCACCCTAGCGGTCCAGGCTGGGTTATTTGAGGAGGAACACTGACCTTTGCTGCATTTCCATGTGCTGGGCCTCGCAGGAGCAGTCATCTGGAGGGGTGCTGCTCTGCTCTGCCCTGCCAGGCAGGGCTGGAGGGCTCTTATCTCCTTCCTTCCGCCTCGATAACAGCACTTGTCATCTCGCCGCGCATGTGGATTTTACACAGCTCAGCGTGCTTTCCTGCAGACACCAAAATATTAATTATAATGCTGTAAAAATTAATTGAAACACAGCATAATCTCTGTTAAGTAAGGTCACTGAAATTGTCTTAAAATAGACTGCTCAAGAAATAAGATGAAATCTCTCTACAGAGAAGCTTAGCAGATTTCCTGTGCCAGTCCTCTTGAGATCCTTCTTATTGCCATAAAAGTACACTCAGTATTTCTGTATTTTCCCTTAGAGTTCCTGCCAGCTTTTCTACCCTGCTCATCTCTGCTAACCTGTTAATAGTGTTTTGTCATCCCTTGCCCAGATGGTGTTGATGGGGGCCAAGCATTAACTGATGGTGTCTTTATCTGAGCATTGATTCCTTGGGAGAAGATATGAGCCTATGGAAGATGTATGGAGAAGGAGTCTGGTGGTTCTCTGATTCCTATTACAGATCTAATACCTGTGCTAATCCTGAAAGAGCGGAGCTGGCACAAGACATTTGGTTGTTAGTGTGTACCCAGTGCCTTCAAAGTTGGTTCAGCAAAGTGGGTAAAAGGATGAAATCCCACCATCTTCCCAGTGGCCCCAGTTCAACTGTTTTATGGCTTTTAGGAATGGCAACTGTGGTTTTGTTCATCCCATTTGAAGTCAGCTAGTACTAAATGTGGTTAGATTTGGAAACAGAATGCATGCTTACTTTAGAGATTGTTCTTATTTCATTGAATTGGCTATTGGAAATAGATGGCCCATAACTTCAGTGTGACAGTGGGATGCAAGCTGTAATTTTAGTTAGGGATGCTGCCAGTGATGTCGTTGCATCAATCAATTCAGGCAGCCATGTGGTGTGATAAGCCTTTACTTTCAGAGGCTGTGGGAACAGGAACTCTGACAGTTTGCAATTTCTGGTGACATCTGCTACCTTATATTTTATTTTAAGGTAAACTACTGTCTGGAAGGGTGAAATTACCACCTGCAGTCAGAGAAAGTCTAACTGGACCAAACAAGCTTCCCGACGTGTAATAGCGTGACCTTTTTTCCAGCTCTGGGTTTCTCTTTTGGTGTTGCAAAGTCCTTTTCTCTGACTGCACATCAATGGCCTGCAAAAATAGTAACCTTCAAGTGGAAGGGGAAAAAAAAGAAAGAAAAGAAGTAAGAGTTTCAGGTGAGCAAGATGAGAGCACATGTGGAAGAGCTGCTGTGTTGTCTGGATGCTGTGATGTGCTGTGCCTTTCAGCCCTGTGCTCCAAAGACAAGTCCTTCTACAACTGCTTCTTTTTTTTTTAATTCTTTCCTGTTGACAAAATCTTGGGGAGGAAATAGGTATGTGTGAATCCAGCTGTTCTAAAGCTGATAAAAAGAGGTTGCTTGGACATCACAGCCAGGTGAGAAGAGAGCCCATGGGGCTTTGGTGGGGAGAGGAGGGAGCTCAGACCAGAGGTAGCCCGCACTGCCTTTTTTTCACTTTTTTTTTTTTGTTTTGTTTGGTTTTTTTTTTCCCCAATAAAAATCACATGTTTTTGGAAGGAGCCTCCTGAGGAAGAGAGGATAGCATCATTGTATGTGAATTTTTAATTCACTCATATGATAGCGCTTTGAGGGAAAAAAAAATGGATGGTTTAGCACTTAATGATTTTCTGTGATTTTGAATGATATAAAGATAACTTTATGTAGTGTGAACTCGAGACTGCCGTGGTCTGTGAACTGTGGGGAAGGGAATATGTTGCAAACTGCAGCCATTAATCCTAGCAGTTTGTTTGTTAGGCTTCATGGAGACATGCCTTGCCATGTAGAAGTTGAAGTAAGTCATTGCAGTGGAAATTTGAAAATCAGACAGCAACCTTCTCTTAGATTTGACTTCACACAAGGCATCTGAACTGCACTATATCCATATTTTTAAAATCTGTGGCCAAACTTTGCAAGAAAAGAGCAATCAGACTTCATGTTGTGATGACAAAGGGTGGATCCACTGTCAGAGTGATTAGAGGCTCAGGCTATCCCCAGCAATTGCCATGCTGTAAATATTCAGTCCTCCTTACCCTGAAGCCAGCAGCCTATAACCCTTTTAGAGAACAAACGAGATGAGGTTGTGAGCCAGCAGACCCATTTGGAAATGTATTCTTCCTGGGCTGTTGGGTGTTACAGCACTAAAAATAAATTAAAAGGCACCATCATAGGATATTATTACTAGCTTATGATGCAACTTAACTGCTGATAGACAGTCTATTATACCAATTCCTTGTGGCTGCTGACAGCTCACCAGGTGCTTGGAAATGTCAGCCCCTGCCCCAGGATATATGGAGAAGTTATGGTTTAATTTTCAGGTCTTCCATGCTCTCTCTGTGGGTGGAGAGTAGCAGGGAGTTGGCCCCAGGAGTCTTGCATCCAGCCTATGTTTTCCAGTGTTGTTCAGCCTACCTGAACAGTGCTCTTGCAGATCTCTTTGTTCTGTCAGACTTGTGGGTTTTGGTGTGTTATCACCTCCTATGCTGGTAGTC
>VXAC01005311.1:413889-430306 GCA_013399225.1 Rhipidura dahli
TAATTTTTTTTTTTTTCCCACTTAAGGAGGGACCAACTCAGCCTTCCTGGTATGTTTGGTAACTGTATAATTAGAAAGTTAAAAATAATGTAGGGAGAGCAGCAGTTTCACAGGAGGTGTCCCAGTTTGGCAACACTGGGCTCTGAGTCACACTTGCTTGACTGAGAGCCGAGCTGGTTGAAGGCAGCAGCCAGTGTTGGGCACTGCCTTTCTGAGCTGCCAGGCTTTGCCAGTGTGCGCTGCAGCACCGCTGAGCTCCGGCCACCCAGCCCCACTGCTGACTGTGCCAGTGTGCTGTGGCTGGAGATTGATTGCACTCTGTGTTTATTTAGAATGTATTACAGTGCTGACCAAACCCCTGCCCAGTGCTCTTGGGTATCTTGGTGCAAGGAGCAGTGATACAAATAAGAGAGTGAGCATCCCTATCTTGGTCTGACAGCCAGCAGATCTCAGCTCTATCAGCAGGAATGCTTTTATTCTTAGAGATAGTACTGCAAGCAGTATTCAGATCTTTTTTTTTTTTTTTTTTTAATTAATATTTTTTGCTTCCTTCCATGCAGTGACAGGCCATAAATTTCTCTTTCTCTCGTGCTGGCTTTTATTATTTACTGGTGCTGTGTTAATTCTCAGAATCTGAACTCCAGTCAGGACCCCATTAATGTTGATTCTTTACAGACCCACCGTAAGAAAGGAGGTCTTTGGAAGCCTGTTTCACACCCTCTCTTTTTACTTAGAATGTGTGCTGTGCTGGGATAAAGTTTGAATGAAGGAATTTGCAAATTATGAAATACTGTTTCATACTATGCTGTTGCACCAGGTGAAAATGTTCTTGTTTCCAATTTATCATAATTTTTATTGTGTCTCTTCCAGTGTACACTCTTTTTCATCAGCCCTATCACTTAGATTTGTGTGGTCCCAGGGGAGTCTTGGCATGCTGGCTGCTTCATTTTATAACTGCCTGGGAAACTTTTAATTGTGGAACTTAACAATGATGGCACCCAAATACAAAGTGGAAAGACTCCCCAACTTCTTGTTTTTTTAAGCATTTATTATTCAGTGAATCATTCACCTGGTCTTCTGGGGGGTGCCTTGTGACTTTCAAGGACTGAACACCTGAGATGCCATTGGGGCAGCAGGAAGTCAGGACTTGACTGCCCAGAAAGCTCATAGGGATTTAACTTAGGTATTTATCCCCTTCATTCTCACTTTAATCTTATTTTAGTAATCAAATTCAGCGGACTGCAGAGCTGCTTAAAAGTCTACCTTGTTCTGAGAGGTTTCTTTCAAACTTTATTTTGTCTCTTAGGTGAAGTAGGGATTAAATTTACAGCATGGTTTGTGAGCCATGCTTAGTTCAAATTACAATAAATCATTAAATGTGCTGCCATTGGCTTTAGAAGGGAAGCAAATGCAGCCCAGTACTGGGACCATTAAACTTCCAGGAAATGGTGAACACCAAAAATAAATAAAAAATGCATGAGAAAGAGGTTTTGGCTGAGGAATTCTAACCTTCGTTACAAGTGCTTTTTAGAACCTCTGAAATGGGTTTGCTGTCTTTGGAAGGAACATTACTGTGTCTTGTCTTGGCTAAGCTTTGGGGAAGAAAAGGAGGGGCTGCTGTGCTGCATATGGGTGCCCCAATGGGCAGGGCTGGGCACTCTGGATCAGGGCACACAGCCAAAAACTGGCATTTCTAGCCCTGTGATGGCTTACCTTCAAGAAGTTGTAGGAGTTTGATTTAATTCTCATTGTGTCAGTGGAAGAGGATATAATAACTGTCTTGGGGAGGGAGGAAAAGACATACATGTAGGTTTGTTTATCTGGGTTGCTGTGGGTCATTTATTCATTGCTGGAGCACAGTGTGGCTCTTGCACATATTTATTTACTTGCTAATGAAAAAGCTGCGGAATTTTGGAGGAAGGGCTGGGAATGCTGATTTGATATCTGAATGCCTTCCATATTCATGCTGTGTGCAAGCAGATATGTCTTTATATCCCATTTTAAAATTCTAATCTGTGATGCTGTAGATGAGCTGTGGGATGGTGGCTGACATTTCAGCTCATTTCTTATCATTTTAGTCTTAATCAGAAGCTAGTGCTCAACTTCTATATAAACATCCGTAAATCAGCTTCACTGATCTCACTGAGTGGTGATGGGGATTGTGATTTTATTCTTTGTAGCATGACATTTTGAACCATTAAATTTTGACACAGTAAACTAATTTCTCAAGAATTATTATCAACAGTTCTATAGAGAAGCATTCATATGTATCCAGGACCGTGGCTGCAATTGACAGGAATTAAATACTTTTGCCACCCAGGTGATAGGTGAGTGACAGACCTCACAGAATTCAGTGAGATTTTTATGAGCAGTTTTTCAGTCTCTGGCCTCCGATGTCACCAAGCTCCTTAGAAAAGAGGAGAACTTCAAAAGGAGGACTGTGCTGTATCAGAGTTCTCATTAAACTACTAAAACTTGTCCTTCTTACCCTGTTTTCCAGATTGATTTGTAACTAATCTTTTAACAGCACACAAAATCTGCAGGCCACCTGCAAGAAGGGTTTATTCCATTTAATAATATTTTCCCAACAGAGATACAAAAGAAGTGCCCTGCAGAGTTAATCACAAATATCCATTGAGAATAAACATGCAAAGTGTTACATCAACAGTGTTCCTACGTATGCAGCACTCCGAGCTCTGCTGCTATTAATAATATGTTGAGAAGGCATGGGTGTGTAAAGGAATGAAGATGTTATATGCATATATATATTTATATATACCCACCAACTGTATAACCTACATGCTAGACTTTACATAGCACTGTATCAGTTTCATCCTACTGCTGCCTGCAGGACTTCCCTGGACTTAATTACATGGTGGAAGATCTTCGCAGCGTCAAACGGCAGATACATTATTAAAAAGAAGAGCTTGGCAATGGCACAAGCTACGTTCAGGAGTGCTAACTATAAAATGCTGGGTGATCACTTGTTTTTTGTCAAGCTGGTTTGCCACACGAGTGCCCCAAACCATCCTAGCTGCAGGTGGAAATACAGTTAGGTCATCAGAGGGAGGATGGGTGTGTAGCCACCTGAAATTTATTTAGATAATAAACAGTTCCAGTACAGAAAAATAATCCTTAAAAGCTAAGTCCTGGGGATTTCTTCAGAAGAGACGTTGCTTTTGCCCCTGGGAGCAAACCAATTTGCTTGAGAGAGCTGGTGAGCAAGCTGCCTGCTGCCGGCTGCGAAAGGAGCAGTGCTGTGAATCACTGCAAAGAGTAGAACCCTGAAAAAAGAAAATCACATTTTTACATGTTGGAGCTGGGTTACTTGTGTTATCTGGGTTACTTGGGTTGCTTTTGCCCCTTCCTCTTCCTGCTTACTTTATTGTGTATGAAACAAGACTCCTGTCTGTGGAGGAGAGAAGATTCACAGCACTGAAAGCACACCTCTTGGTTCACACCTGGTCTGCAGGGCTATTTTTTGCCCTTCACAATTTTATAAACAACCATGCCAGAGCTCAGCTTTAGGTGTGTCCTATATAGAGCTTTAGGTGTGTCCTATATAGAGCTCTGGGTGTGTCTGCTTTGCAGACAGGTGTATCTCTGGCAGTCTCGTGGGGCTGCAGCCAGTCCTCGTTTATTTTTGGGTTCTTTTACTGGTGAGACGAATTACCTGTGTTCAACTCACTCCTCTGATGGAGGGGAAAGTATCACAATTAGCAGCTCCTGATGCTTTGCTGCACTGGAGAATCAGCTCAGATCCCAGTGTGGAGCATTGCAGCCGGTGTTTGGCTTCAAGGCAGGACAGGGGGGTTATTGAAATCATCCTTCTGCCTGCTCTGTGCTCCTGGCTGGCCACGTTTTCCCCTGTTGTTCGGCATTCATCAAAATGCAGTGCTTGGAGAATGGATTTGCTGTGCTCTGCAGGAGCCTGCTGCAGCTCTCACTTCAGAAGGGAAGAGCAGCAGTGTCCCAGCCTGCCTCAGCACTGGGAGGATGCTTGGGCTAGACCTGCCCGGGTGTGAGGGTGGACCTTTGCTTGACACCTTAGCACCTATACTCGATGCAGATGAAATATGTATATATATTTATATATATCTGAGTATTACATACTCATGTGTGTACTCCAATACTCATATGTACACCCACATATATGCAAATATGCATACACATATACTCAAAAGTGTGTATACCTTCCAATTCCTCAGCTTGGAGTGGTAAAATTACTCTTTATGTACCTGGGTATGTGCATTGCATATCCATGATTGCAAAACCAACAAGAGCAGGACACAGCTCTCCCTTCCAGGGACGTTGTCCTTCCTCTAGGAACCTCAAGTTTACCTATTTGCTTTGCAGGTCCCAGGGTGCTAACTTAAGATGGTATCCCTTTCTGGGCAATTTGAAATGCTAATATTAGTCAGAAATTTGAAGTGTATGCTTCTGGGCAAGAGACAGTATGCCAAAACCAACATTTATCCATTTAAGTCAATCTTAATTACAACGAAATGAAGTATTCTGATCTGACCACAAGATTTGCTTTGAGTTTCCTTTCTATTATTTATTTTTTGCCAGTTCATGTCTTTATAGTAAACCACATTCATACTTTCTTAATTTTTTTAAAAAGAACTGATTTCTGATTTTTTTTTTTTTTGTGAGGGGGAGGGATTTAGTTTTTCTCAAGATGGAAATGCAGAATCAATATTTTTTTTTCTTCCTTTCTTTCCTTCTTAATTTGTTTTTAGCTTCTTGCTGCAGGCCTATCCTCCTCCTCCTTTTTGTCCCAAAATAATAGCTTTCTCAGAGCCTTCTGCCTGCTTGAAAGACTGTATTTACCAGCTTGACCAGATTCCTGATGTAATCAGCACAGATGCCATGCACCACCCTTCTCTTCCCTGGGTCTGAGGCTATGGTGATTTTAATGGGTTTAAAGACAACTTCAGCATTAATAATAGCAATGTTCATTTATTTCTATTGCTTCTGACAGGTTATGCAGATGTTTCAGTTATTGTAATATTGTGTGTTTCAGATATCAGATGTACTTTGATAATTTTATAAGATGTGTTTTGTCTAATTATTTCATCCCTGTTTAATTCAGGTTGTCCTTGATGTCAGGGCAGCACCAGAAGCACATGACATGGATTCCTCGGAAGGGGTTTAAATTCCTGGGCTTGCTAGGACTTGAAGAATCCACTTTTTCTTGCCTCAGACATCAGCCAGCAGCATCTCTGCTGTCTGTGCCCCAGCCAGGTCAGGGGTCTTGGGCTTCTGCTCCACCTCAGCTCTTCCTGGCCGTGGTTGGATGGTGGCTCTGGCTTTCCCTGAAAGCCACGGGTGACCCCAGGCAATGCCACTCCAGCTCCCTCCTTCTCAGGTGAATCTTCAGCTTGTAGTGCTGGAGGATTTTCCTTAAAAGGGCTTGAGGAAGGGAAAATATTGTGGACAGACAAAAAAAACAAAAGGCTTTTCTTAGAGATGTAATGCATTAACTGCAGTCAGCAGTTGGGCAGTATTGTTTTTATTGCATTACTTGGGTTTTTCTTATTTTAGCAAGCACAGTGGGGTTAAAATTAATTAAATTCCTCCATTTCCCTTTCCTTAAATTCCTGGGGCTTTGTTGTTGTTTTTATTTATTTATTTAGTATTTATTACTTGTAGTTGAAATTAGAGAAAAGGATTTGTTTAAAAAGGGCTGCAGAAAAAGCAAAGAGTAGAAAATGAAATTAAAACGTGATGGAGGCAGAAGTTAAGAAATTAATCAATTTAAATGAAGGAAAAAAGTGGGCTTCTATCTATTTTTTAAAATTATTATTTTAAGGATGTCACCTTTTAAGTATTGCAAGTGGAAATAGGCAAAAAGTATTTAAAAAACCCCAGCTCTCTCCTTTTTACCATTGCTGCTGGGTGCACCCAGCTGTGCTCACAGCAAGTTTTTCTGCAGGAGTAAAGTTAGCGTGGAAAGTCTCTGCATGGGGCAGCATTGTTTTTGTTGTTCCCTAGCACAACTCCTGCATGCAAACAAGACTTGGAGGTCTGTGATAATTTCAGTGCTGGGGAACGAAGTAATTGCAGCCAGGGAATTATTTTCTAATTGTACTGTACTGGACCTGCAGAGGAGAGATTATATCCAAGGCAGTTACTCCTACGAGCTTTCTGTAAGCCTGTTTGTGTGTTTGGCACACCTTTTGGGGGGTAGTATTGGTGCCACAGAGAGGATGAGCCTTTCCAAAGCTCCATCCTGGCGTTACTGGCAAGGTTCTTTGACAAAAGAGCCCAGAAAATCACTTACTCTGCTCACTGGTGCTGATGTTGCCCTGAAAAAGAGGCTGGTGCATGTCTTTGGTGCCAAGCAGGCAAGTAATTACATGTACAGGTTTGAAAGTTTTGTAAATTTAGATGTTTTGCTCGTTCTGGATAGAAGCTATTAATAAAGAGGTGAAGGACACTCTAGGTTGGTACCCAGTGAACCTTAACAAGATTCTGGGGAGATTAATGGCTCGATTGCTAATGAAGTCTGTGCTCCATTGTCTGGTTGGTAGGCTGTGCTCCTTAAGTTGCACTTGAAGTGAAGGAGATGAAGGTGGTTACGTGCAAAAACATCATTTTACAAGGAAGGAAAATTGTCCCAATCATACTTACCGAGTTTGTTGCTTTTTCGGTCAACCTGAAGCACCATGTGTCTTTTTTAAAAGGCTGAAATTACTCAAAATAACTGGATTTGTAGTTCTGAAAGTCAGTTGTAAAGTAATTTTGTGATCATTTTGCTGACTGAGACAGCAGCATGTTATATTGCTGCTCCTTTTGTCCCTTAAGACCTTCGTAAAATGGGATCTTCTACCTCATGAACCCGTCAAAATGACTGCATTCTAAAGTAAATATGAAGGCATCAGTGAACATAATTTTCTTTGAGTTCAGTCCTGGTCTAATGGCTTTGACAGAACATCCAGTTAATTTTGCTCTAGGCTTCTGCTGCAGTCTGTCCTAAGGAAATTACTGAGGATGATCAGATTTCTTTGTTTGTGAGAGGTGAACGCTGCTGAGTTGCCTGCTTGCTCCTTGCTGGTGTGGCCATGGGTTGGGGTTGCCTTTCCAGAGAGCATGGGTGGGGATGCACAGATGGAGAGTTCCTCCAGAGGGAGGGATACCTGGTGTCCTCCACCCAGGCTGGCACTGCAGGTGGCTTCAGTGAGGCAGTGGCTCTCTAAATGTGCGTCCACTGGTCTGCAGAAGGGGCAGTGCCTCAGAGACCCTCCTCGAGTAGTTGTGGGTCCTTCCTTGCCCTGCCAAAAAGCCTTTTACGCATCCTTCCCGTTCCCAGATGACAAGCACAGCTCAATGCTTTCCCTGCATTTAAATGCCCCTGGGTGAAAGTAAGGCATTAACCATAAAGCCACTTGGCCTATCCATAACTACTGGCCCAGAGGCTTGTGTGTTGCATGGTGGAAAGTCATTGCATTCTGCACACCAGCAGTGCTTTGTATGGGTCAGCAAAGAAGCTGGTGCAGAGCTCTTGGCCCAGAAATTTTGTACACCTCACAGTTAGGTGTTTTGCATATAAATGTTAGCAAATGAATGGCTCAGTTGCCATCTTGTAATTAACCGACATGGTCTTGCACTGAGCAGCATTTGCACATTCTTGGGTGGTGGTCCAGCTGTTTGAAGTTTGCTGTTTCCTTCAGAAGAATGTCTTACAGCAGAGAAGAAATGGGACAAAGCCACTTGACTTTATGAAGAAAAAGACATACCAAAGGTGTGTGGACACAAGAAGCAAGAAAAGTTGAATATCATAGAAACATAGAATGGTTTGGTTTAGAAGGGATGTTAAATATCATCTGGTTCCACTCCCCCTCCCACAGGCAGGGACACTTTCCAGTAGATCAGGTTAATCAAAGCCCCATCCAGCCTGGCCTTGAACACTTGCAGGGATGGGCATCTTCTACTTCTGTGGGCAACCTGTGTCAGTGCCTCACCACGCTCAAAGTAAGATTTTTTTCCTGATGTCTAATCTAAATCTACCCTCTTTCAGCTTGAAGCCATTCCCGTTTGTCCTATCACTACATACCCTTTTGAAAAAACAGCTTCATGTAGTGGAAGGGGAAACAAGACATGAAGCAATATCCCTTGCTAACTGAGAGCAGGGCTCTTGCAACAAATCCTGACTGAGGCAAATTCTCTTCCTCCTTTTCATTTTAAATACACAGCAAAACACGCTGCCTTTCCCTCTTCCCAAATTGGTCTTCCTGCAGGAGCCGCGATCTTGATGAGTACAGAGTGTGAATACATAAAAACACTCCGTGTTTGTCGTTTTGAAAACAGTGTGTTTAGAGTCAAAAATAATATTCTGAACAAATTGGTACAGGGACTGTGGTCTGAAACTACTGTACTCTTGCATTCTAAAAGCAGTAATTTTAGACTTTGAGTCTCAATTTACTCTTAAAAGAAAAAGGTTGTTTAACCTTAAAAGGAATGAAATGGAGCACAAGTTTACTACCTAGCTTTTAATATCTTTTCTGAAGACATATGTTTTGCAATAATGTCAGGATTTTTAAGTTTTGTTTTATCATAAAATAGGCTTTTTCAGTAAATTGTTTAATCAAAAATGCTGGCAGTAAAACACAGTTTTCATTTTCTCCAAAATAGCTTTGGTTGTGGGTTTTTTTTTTTTTCACGCAGAATATTTATGGAAAATCTCCCTATTTTATGTTTTCTGTGGAGAGAAGTTTATAACTGGTTCAGTAAACTATCTCATGCTTTCACTACTGATATCACTGCATTTTAAAAACGGACTTGAACATCCCTAGTCATTCCTTGGACAGGAGGTTAGTTTTCCATCTCCTCCCGGAGAAACCTAAAGGAGGCCGGGCGTGCCATTCCCAAGGTTACTCAAGGGTGATGCTCCTGGGTGCTGGCCTGAGCCAGCCGAGCTTTTCTGGGCTGTTGCCTTTATTCATCTCCCCGCATACCCACGGGGCGAGCATTTAGCCAGGAATGCGTCCCGTTTTGGAGAGGGACAAAACCCCTTGCTCGCCCCTATGCGCTGCCGCGGTCGGCGATGCTTTTGCATCACAAGCACCCAACCAGTTTTCCAGGAGCTGACAGACTTTGTCTTAGGAGATAGTGAGGTATTATTCGCTTGTTGCTGCAGCCAGTTGTTAGGCAGGATCTGCAGGCAGCCCTGAAGGTTGGGAAACACTCAGTAGATGCCGTAGGCTGATTTCCAGCCCTGTCTGATTCACAGAAGGAGGCACTGAGGTTGTGCTGCCCAGCCAGGTGTTTAAATCCTTAGTCAAAGACAATATCCCCCATTTGAATGCTACCTGTTGTGGCGAATTCTTGCATAGGTATCTTTCTTTTTATGTCAAAAACCCCCTCAACCTCTTCTGAAATCAGTGTTTCTTTTCCTTCTATGAAATATGTTTCAAAGGGAGTACTTTCGTTGAGGGTTTTTATGTTGATGAGACTGAGTGAGGAAACCCCAGAAAATAACAGTGAAAAAGTTGGCAGAAATTTTAAATTTAGATATTTTGCTCAGGGTCTTAATGAGCTTTTGAAACCTTTCTACTGACTTGCCTTTACTTTCTGCTTCCAGGTTCTGCACTTTCATTGTCATTTGGAAAGTCAGTAATGCAAAGAAAAGCATTGCTAGCAAAAGAGAAAATGTGGTTTTCCCCTGATTTTTTTTTTTCATTATTACTATTTTTTTTTCAACTCTCCTTTTCCACCCCCCCTTATCCATTAAAGGATAGGAACTGAGACGACCAGTAATTAATGAACTTTAAAAAAACTCCTTTAAATAACGTGAAAGTTTAATTTTTCATTGCCCTTGGGGAGTATTTTTGAAGGTCTGTGGCTAATTCTTGTTGATTTCAGGATGAAATAGGAGCCTAAACACCTTTTAAAATTCTTTCTGGTAGCACTTAGGGCACTTTATAAGTCAGTGGGATTTGTGTGCTTATGTCAATGAAGGACTTATGAAAATCATATTTAGCAGTTTTAGAGGCAGACCCACCAGTGGAAGCTATGGGAATTTGTTTTACTAAGTTGCTTAGGCAATGCTGATAATCTGAAATGATTGCAGGTTTCCTATGTAGAACTTAAAGACCACTTCCTTTGGCCCAGGATCATTTTTCACTGCCTTTTCTGTTTCATAGTAGAAACCATGGAGGCCCCTTGTGTTTCTGAAAGTAAAGCAATACACAAGAAGCTGTGTTTCCCTAAAGTAATACAGAAATCTTAATTGCAAAGACTGACGAGAAGAAAAGCATTCTGCAGTTAATACAGCACGTATTATCACTCTTTAGGCAAGCGGGCAGATCAGTTCTTATCTGACTTTCAGAATAAATTCACACTCAGAGGCTCATCTGCAGGGTTGGTTGCATCCTGCTTGCCGGGAAAGGCTGATCCCGCCTCCAGCTTGGCTACTGCTGGCTGTCCAGGTCAAGGTATGTGTCTGTAAAGCCTTGCACACAGAAAAATCTATGATTTCAGTTTCAGGTGAAGCTGTGATATTGACACATGTTTTCCATCCCTTTAAAAAATATTTTTGGTTTGTGGTGGTTTTTTCCTTTTTTTATTTTTTTTTTTTTTAATTTTAATTGTTTTTATTTGCACAAACCCATACATTTGGGGCAGGAGCAGCAGTAAGTCTCATAGCAGTGTGTTTGAGAAGGGTTTCCTTGGAGAAATGCTGGATACACTTTCAAAAGGCAGGACTGTGCTTCATAGCAGGAATGTTTTCTGCTGAAACATCGTCCATCCTTTGCTGTCTGCTTTCTGCCAGCTTCTGTTGCTGCTGATGGGGTCCAGCCAGAAAAACCATTAAAGATAGGCTGGGTGGGATACAGGTCTTTAGCAAATCTGCCTCTAATGTCAGAGCATTTAAAAAAACCACGGCTGAGTACTTGCTGTAAGTAAGTAGTGGTACAGAGTGTGACTACCATTTTCCACTTCCATTAATCTACCATTGGAGTTCATTGGGATACCTTAAGCTGGGGTTAAAGCTGGGCATGTTCCTACCTTGGATTCCTACCTTGAATCACAGCGTCAGTGTGGGAACAATTTTAAACTTACTAGAAGGTTCTGAGTGCCTGTAAAAATATTTCTGAATCATTTCTTTCCTGGGATAGAGGTGTGTAAATGAGATATTGCCCTTGGCTTCATGTGGTGCATCCAGAGGGGGTCTGAAATTTCCTGGTGGTTTGCGATTAAAAGGAATCCATAATAATAAATGCTGGAACAGGCTGAAAAAAAGTGAAACAAAATTCAACCTAGGGAGCCTGTTTTAGTTCTAGGAGTATTTAAACAATCATTAGACCTTAAATATTGGAATTAAGGGTTTGTTTTCTGAATACTGCTGCCAGCTAGCATGCTTTGGGATGCTGTAGAAAAGCTGAGGGATTCACCTGCTAAATTTAGCGTTTCTCCACTCAAAATCTTTTCTTCGCTTCTTTCTGAAAGTATTTCCGAACAGATTTGCCTGGCATAAAATACGTGGTGGTGTAGAAGATGTAACATAACTCTCCTAAACAAACATACACACTTATCCCCCTCTCTCACCAGCTTTATTTAAAGAGATCCTCCAGACCTCTCCAGCCCCTGCACGAGGTTTCTTCAAAGGGGAAAACTTTCAGAGATTTAAATACTTACTTTGAAATGGTTGTAAAGATTGCAGCTTCTGGAGCAAAGCCTAGCTTTTGCAGGAGTCTGTTCACCAGGTGTGAGAATCCATGGGCTGCTGGCCAGTATCAACCCCATATATTAGGTCTGCGGGCCAGTGTAAACCCAATAAAGCATCTTTGAGGTCTTGCAGCTTTGAAGTTTGGGGAAGGAGTCTTGCCAGCCCCAAAGAAGGGGCTCTGAAGTTGGAAACAACCACGATTAGTTTAGGAAGGATTTGCTGGCTTGATGTTTCACTGTGGGATGCTGCAGACATCTCTGCAGAGAGGCTGTTTGCTGCTGCACTGAGATTCCTGATTTCTTTCCTAACTATTCCTAAGTCTCAAGTAGTTGTTTGATGAGCGATTTTTATAGCACTTCCGGTTTATATTCCAGACTGTCTGGTGGCATCAGGCTTGATTTCTATGAAGTATCAATTGATAGTATAAATGTGTTTTTTAAGTAGCAAAATGCCATTGAGTTTAATATGAAAATGAGGCCATACTGGCAGAGGCTAAATTACATGCTGGATTTAGAAAACAGAGTGGATGCCTGTCCCAGTGTGAATTGATCCCAAGCTAGTGTGAATTCCCAAGGGTGGTTATTGCATTTATTGCTAAGGTGGGTGCTGAGGTCACATCATCTGTCTTGCCCTGGGAGCCAAGGATAATCTGTCCCTTGGGTTCTGGCTTCAGTTCTTATTTTCCTACTGTAAACTCTCCCCCTGAGATCTTTCCTGAGCTGGGATGGGTATGGTTTTAGCTGAGTTCAGTATGTTGTCTCAGAAAGTATCACCCAGCTTTCTACAGCAGGGAGAATTTTGAATCAATCTTAGTTTCGATGTACTGGTACCTTGCTTGTAGCAGCATGAGCTTTATTGAGTGAGGTTGCTTTTGACCTTCCCAAAGATTCTTTTGGCTGTCATTACTCTGTCTGGGTGTGTGGAGGACTCTGGCCTTGGCAGATCCCCAGCTGTGCTTCCTGCTCCATTTGGAGACAGAGATGCGTGCACCAAAGAGGATTTTCATTTTTGCTGTTCAACTTTCATGGCACTCTACTCCCCAAGTGCTGATGCAGTAAATCTTTGCTTAGGTCTGTAGTTTTCTAAACTTATGTGTGATGTATCATCAGGATGGTGCTAAAGCAATCTGTAAAAAGATGCTTGCTGTGCAGGTAAACATTTCTTATTTGTCTCCACTATCAAATGAAGTGCAATATTTTCATATATTTTGCATTTATCCAGCTATCTTGGTGTATAAGTGATGCAATCCAACTTGTAGTTTTCCTTACTAAGAAGTAATACAGCTCTTCACTTTAAATACAGTCCTCTTTTGTGAGTAATTTGAGCATCACTTGATCCTGTTCTTATTACTGTCTAGTTTGCTGTGAAGAGAGCTGGATGTCTGAATTTTAGCATGTATCAGGCTTGAAGCTGCTTCACTTTCACATAGTAGATGATGATGGTTCCGTCAGACAAACCCTGTTAAAACTTGTTCATTGCTCAAAATGGAAGCACGAACAGCTGCTCATTGCTTGTCTGTGTCTTGGCTAATTTTTAGGGATGGGTTTGTTCTCATTTAGTAGCAGTTGTATGATAGCTGTCTAAATATCTGATTATTTATAATTTATAATAATAATTATTTATTAATTTTACTTCAGTGTTTAATTCATGTTTCTAAACGGCCTGACATTGCTCATGAAGTGTCAACAGAAAATTTAACTTACAACTGATGAGGAAGTACAACTACTCTGAAATAGAAATTCGAGCATCCCTGGATACAGGGATGGAGGAGGAGCCTTTTATTGTCTGCTTCTATATTCTGACCCTCTTTTCTGTCACAGCCAATCACCCCATGGATTTTTGACATGAAAATCTCCCCGTTCTGCTGTCTTACAGGTGTGGAGCTGGGGCAAGGTGATATGCTGAGTCATGCAGGTGCCCTGGCTCCCTTCCCACTTGGCTGTGCTCACCCCGAGCCGTGGAAATTGTGTAAGGTGGTGCTGGTGGTGGAAAGTGTGCTTGCTAAGTGATACAAGAGCCCTGCAGAATTTATAGGATAATTACTTGTGGCTCAGTGAGCAGAAACTGAGGGCTCATTCCCCTCCCAAGGCTTGGGGGTACCATGAGAAAAAAACATGAAAGTAAGAGTCTCTTGGTCTGCCTTTCCTCAAGGACTAATAAAACACCTAAAAATGCTGCCATCTTCCTCTCATTGGCTTTCAGTCCTCTTGGCTTTTTAAGAAGCTTTTTCCTGTTGCACGGGCCAGAAAGTGATATTCACATCCCTGAGCCTCCCCTCCTTAAGACACCTTATTGTAATTGTCTGTGTGTGTGAAAAAGTTATTGGAGAATTTTATCTCCCAGTTACATGTTCTACCTGGTGGATCTGGTAAATTCCATTTATTTACTAATGCTAAAAAAAATGTAAGACAGGTTTTCTGGTAGCATGATGGGTTTTTGTTTGCATTGCTCATGAAAGTAAGTGAAAAGCCACTTAAGCTGGACTCAAGTCTCCTTCTAGAATAGTGGTTCTACTTGGATCTCTTCACACAGCCTTGCAGTAGAAAGATTTTATGTTTTCCTTTTGATATTTTGATATTTTTGTTCCCGCCTGTGGACGAGATGAATAGGGCATTGAGATTTCAGCCACCCTCACAGTCCCCGAGAAAAGGAGCAAATTCTGTAGGCATGGGAGGGAAACGCTGTGATCTGAATCATGCTGAACGGTTGGGCAGAACCTCCCAGTGAAGCTTGTTGGTAACTTTCTCCCTTTGCTGGGAAAACAGCTTTGCTGATAGTTAGGGTATGCACAAAACCCTGTCCCATGATCCAGAAGGATAAGGGAGGAGGTGAGGGACAGAGAAAGCTTGTTCCCTGGGCAAGTCGGCTTCGTTGCTGCCTCATGGTGCTGTGTGGGTGAGCACTCTCGGTGAAGGAGGATCAAAGGAACAAGATTTTAAGGTCACTGCTGCTGTACCAGCTCCAAGCTGCAACCTTGGCACTGAGCAAGAACTTCTGTTTTCAGGGCCACCTGGGAAATAGCGATGTATTTTTTTTCCCATCCTAGAGGTGGCAGAACTAGTGGGTACTGGTGGTGGCTTTAATAAACCCTTCCTTGCTTTTGGAGATCAGGAAAGTTGTGGCATTTTTCATTTAAACTTGATTATTCTAGCTTGTGGTTTGAAGGGAGTTTTTGTCTGTTGAACATAATTGTAATTCCCCAAATTTTAAGCTCAGATAACTAAGGCTGAGTTATAGAAGTCTGCTTTTTAATATATTAAACAGGAAGAATTTGTATACAGAGAGAAAATAATCTAGAAATGCAGGTATTTAGGTCAGATACAAGGGAAATAATGATTGTGCTGTTCTGGGCAATTTATCTAATGCTTTTTACCTTGGAGCTGTGCATGGACTGACACCACTGTGGGCTTCAGGATGACCTCTTTGGTGGGTGCTTGAGATGACGTGCAGGAAAGGAATGTTCACTTGATCATTTTGAAGTTTTAGAGTCCCAAGTGTGCATAGCTGAAGCATCATTATGGTAAGAATCTTGAAAATTTAAGAAGCATTTAGCAGTGTATTTGTACGAGATGGGCGACTTTAAACATTCACTTTTTAAGGCAAAATTATTTCTGGAATTTATCTCCTTGACCTGCTGTGTAACTATAATGCATAGTTCCAAATATAACATTTTTATAAATGACCATTCCTATTGCCAGTAATAGGTCTTAGGCAGTACATTTCCATGACACCTGACTTGCTCCAAGTACAAGTTTTTATTAATGGGCAGATAAAGTTGCTGTTGCATTGCATCTTGTGGTCATTGCCTCCTGGAGTATAAATACACATAATAATGTTGTTTAACGTGACACGTACTGTTTCACCATATTGACATTTCCATTCTAATGCACTATACCTGTCTGGTGAGGCTACCTTTAATGTGCACCACAAGCATAAAAATCATCAGCAGGAAGAAATGATAGCTAATTTAGTATTGTATTACTTCTGGGAAAGTTTTATGTGTGAGCAAATGTTGCAGTTTTTCAGAGCGTGCTCCAAACCTCAAAATGTGTTGTGCAACCAGCATAATAAAATGGTGATTGAGCCATGGGAAAGGTGCTGCATCTATCTCCCAGAGGGAAAATTATTTCTTCTTACTCACTTAGCCTATGGCTGTTCTAAAGGAGATGCAGTCACGGAGTACAGAAGTTGGATCATGCACAGCCCCCACTTAGCTGACTCTCCATCTTTATTAAAGTGAGTGGAATATCTTCAACATGAAATATGGAGGGAGGAGAGGGAAAGTGTCTAGAGATGGCAGGGGAACAGAACTCGAAAGGTTCAGGAAGCTTGGGAACTAGGACTTCCAACACAAGGAAGTACAGTAGAGTCTGCTGTTTTCACTGGGGAGCAGAGCTCATTTTGTTGTTGTTTTTTATTTTGCTGTGAAATTTTGAGAAGAGAGAGTGGAAAACCATTGAGATTTTCCTTTTTTTAGTGCTCCAGAAGACTCCTGGGAGAGTTCAAATTTGCCACACAAAATTTAATAGACTCCCAGTGCATAAGGTAGAAACGCCATCTTTAGATTCTTGGAGACACAAAATCATATGCCAGGGTATTCCTTCATGCTGAGCATCTCTTTCCCCCTCTGCCCTGTGGGCACTGTGCTTGTGCACTGCAGTACAAAATCAACTGGAGCTTCATTTTGCCCAAATTTTTCACATCTTCCTATGGAGCCCCAACAAAGTAAATTCATACTTTTTT
>VXAC01005311.1:435189-513666 GCA_013399225.1 Rhipidura dahli
TTTTTTTATTTTTATTTTTATTTTTTTTTATTTTTTTTCTGAGTAATAGAAAATTTCCTCAGCTGTTGCACCTTTGGTGAAGAGACTGTGTTTTCTTTTCTCCTTGAAGAGCTGCTAAGCTCAAGTGAACCCCCTCTTGGCTGGGCATTCTGTGGCAACACAGTTGCCAGTTATTTACATATTGCGTGTTTAGTTGGCGTTTCTTTGGAGCTTCGTAACCTCTTGTGCAACTCTAAACCCAAACAACAGGCCTTGTGAGCCACATTCCTAACTTGACATGTAGCAAAGTGCCTTATCCTCCCTCCTTCCACACCCCCTACACCCCAGTTTGGCTCCCAGACTTATTCCTTCTATTCCTACACCTCCGTGCTTCAGTGTCTGCAGAGGATGCTCAGCCTGTGCCTTCGCATAGCTGAAGCATCTCAAAAGGGCTCAGTGTTGATGCCTTTCAGGTGGCCTGGGCCCCTGCCTCCAAGTCCAGCAGCTCCAGCCTGATTATTTGCAAAGTTGTTCTTAGTCACTCCTTGGCTGCTTCACCTCTTACTCATTTCTATGCCCAATCTTAACTTTTATGAATGTTTTTCTACTCTCTTTGTGTTTGCGTAGTGAGGTTGGAAAAACCCCCTTTTTTTTTACCCTGCCTCTTGCCTGGAGGAGACTTGGAGAGGTGGTGTGAGTGATGGCTCTTCCTGGGTGCAGTCAATGCTGGGCTTCACCAGTGGAGAGAGGCACAGGGCTCTTCTAGCAGGTCTTTCAGGCAGCATTTGTGAACCTACATAAAAAACCCCTTCATGTGTTTCAAGGCACATTGTAAAGTGATCTGGGCTGCAGTTTTCATGGCCAAATCTAAATGTGTCTTGCACTAGTGTTAGATATGCTCAATAAAGAAAGAAATTTAAAAAAAACCCAAAACTCCGGCAATAGATTCTGATGGGGAAAATTCCTGTTCAGAATTTGAGTGACTGGAAAGCTGCCTGGCAGAAAAGGACCTGGACATGAGCTAGCATGTACCCGGGTGGCCAAGAAGGCCAGTGGCATCCTGGCCTGGGCCAGCAGGACCAGGGCAGAGATTGTCCCCCTGTACTCAGCACTGGCCAGGCCACACCTCGAGTGCTGTGTCCAGTTCTGGGCTGGAGTGAGCCCAGAGAAGGGCAGCAGAGCTGGGCAAGGCTCTGGAGCGTGAGTCTGATGAGGAGCAGCCGAGGGAGCTGGGAGTGTTTAGTCTGGAGGAGACGGAGAGGGATCTTATTGCACTCTAAAATTACCTGAAAGAAGGTTGTGTAAAGGTAGGGGTCTGTTTTTTCTCTCAGGTAACATGTGACAGGACAAGAGGAAATGGCCAGAGGAGGTTTTGATTGCATATTAGGAAAAATTTGTTTGCTGGAAGGGTGGTCAGTCATTGGAACAGGCTGCCCAGGGAAGCAGTGGAATCTACATCACTGTAAAGAGTTTAAAACTGTCTCTGTGGCACTTAGGGACATAGTTCAGTGGTGACTTTGGTGGTTCTGGCATTAATGGTTGGATTCTATGTATTTTAGAGGGCTTTTCCGTCTTTAACGATTCTATGATTTCCCACCCCTTTTTTTTTTTTTTTTTTTTTTTTTTCTGTAGGTTATTTTGGGCTTCCTAATAAACTGAAGTGATGTCTGTCTGTGCCATAGCTTCCTAGACCTTACCCAGCACCATGGTGCGGTTTCAGAGCTCTGTCAGCAGGGCAGAGCCTTGTGTGTACACTGTCTGCAGAGTCTGCGTGCTGAGGTGTGTTCAGTCTACATTTTCCAAGCTGAGAATGCAGCCTAGGTGTGAAGGGTGAGGTCTGATCCCCTTCATCGTTTTTTTTCAATGGAATTGCTGAGGCCCTCTTTGTAAAATTAAACAGAAGTCTGAGAATAAACGTCATTACGTCTTTATGCAATAGCTACACAAGTTATGAAGAGGCTGTAAGGAGGACAAGCATAATTTCTGCTGGCCTGCCCTCTTGGCAAGCAATTTGCTTTTTGTACATGCTTTTTGGACACTTCTGTCTGGGTCAAGATGAATCACTGCCTGAATTCCCCTGACTATATTTACTCAATCTCTGCTGACTATAAAAGGAGCCTGGTGAGTATTTAGGCTGCTGATGGCTCCGTTTTAGCCACCAGCCTTCGGGCAGCTGAATCTTTTGTCTAAGGCTCATTAGCCTGGAAACTGCTGGGAAATGCTGGTCTGAATGCCAGGAACCCCCGCAGCTGTGCCACCCCAGGAGGTGGAGAGGCAGGTAGGCATGGGGGCTGCAGCCCCTCCCATCCCTCCAGCGTTTTTAACTTGGAAAGCTCCTCCTGAAACCTTTACCCCAAAATTTGTGTTTCCCTGGGCAAACCTACCTGTCCATCAGGGCTGTGCCTGCTGGTCAGCTAAGTAGGGTTCTCCATTCACAAACCCTGTAAGGGCCCCTGCTGTGGGGTTCTGGGCAGCTATTGGTCCTTGGGAGGGTCTGGGGCTACAAAGACTTATTGTGTAAGACTGGCAAAATATCAAGTTGCAGCAGCTTTCCCATGAATTAGACTTACTATAAGTGCAGGAGCAAATAGCTTATCTTCCAGTCTCATTGCTAGAATGGATATGCCATAAGCATTCCAGAAATACACTCTTTAAAGATATGTAAAGAAGACTGTGTAAAAATCCATATCTGTTCAGTTACAGTGTGATGCAAGAGCTATGCTTTCAGTTCCAGCAAGCTGAGAGCTGCTGGAGAAATGGTTGAACATGGGACAGGGTGGCAAGGAGCTGTTGCTAGCACATTCTCTGTTTTTCCTGCACTCCAGCATCCCCTTTCCCTGACAAAGGCAGCAGCTGTTGCTGCTGCACACAGATGTGGCAAAGTCCTCCAGGTAGGGAAGAGCTGCCACTCTGTCTGAGGAGCAGCTGCTCTTAAATGGTTATTTTCCTCTGTGATTTCCCCCAGCTCTGAGTCTCACTGATGCCTCCTCATATGGTGCCTGCCTCTTCCAGCTCCCAGAGTACTTCTTGCATGTCAGGGAGGCATTTCTCCTTTCTTCTCTTTTTGAAGGGATAAGAGTTGAAGGCCTTACTCTTATTTTTGGAAGCTTCCACACAGTGTCTCCAGTTTGTAGTGTGCTGGGTGACCCATGAAACCAGGTATCCTCCTCTCTTCCCCTGAACAGCCCCTCCAAACACAAACTGCGATCTCCAGATTTCTTGTATCTGATGCATTTTGATTATTTCAGGCTGTGAATTTTCATGTTATTCAGGGAAAATTCCTTTTAATCTTGTGTTTTGCACTTAACTTGCCCAAATCAATACTTGTTTTCCCTGTTACTTGCCTTGGATGTAGATAGCAGAGTTAAAAAGTACCGGTTTGACTTTTTGACTTTTGCAATTTGCTCGTATGAACTTTGATCCTCTTTTTGCTTTCCTGCATCTGCTCTTAAACAGGATTTATATGTGCCTTCCATGCCTCAGCCATGACTGAGAAACTTCACCATATTGTAGGTGTGGATTGAGCTTTCCCATATTTCTGCTTCGTTCCTCTTAGGAAATCCTTTTTCTCAGCACAACTGGTGGTTTTTGTTAACTCATTTCATTCAGGAGAGTAAGGCACACCTCTATTAGTGTCTTGGCTAATCAGGCACCTTGGATATAATTTTCTTTTGACTGAGCACTATTTTGAGGTACCACCTCCTGTACCATGATCTAGAAGCTGCCTGGCAGGAGTTGTGCTTTCAGGTGGCAACCCCCAACTTTTGTGGGGCCTGGATCTTTGCTGTGTTCACTTACAATTACCTGAGCTCACTCGTTTTATCAGTGTTTTTACAGGTACTGGTCCTTGTTCCAGTATCCTTCACACATCCATCTGCTGACCATAAGGTTATCTTTTCACTTTTATTCTTCAGTAATTTTCTGGAGAAAAAGTCCTTATTTTTTAAATGAGTTTTGGGGGAAGGATAATTGTTTCACAGTCTCTAAAATGTCATCATAGTCTTTTATTGTTGAGGATTCACAAAATACTTTATTGTGCATAACCATCTTTTAGTAATCAAGGAGAAAATGAATTATTTGAGTTAATGTATTTTAAACACTAAAAAAAACAAGTTTGTATTTTTGCATCCTGTAGCTCTGTTGGAATCCTGTGCAAGTTTGAGAGCCTGAAGAGATCAGCCTTCTTTCACTTTCAACTGTTTGTGCTCAGGCACTAGTTTATTTTTTTAAGCAAAGGACAAAACTGAGCTAAAATCTTGAGCTGACTGCTTTTTTTTCTCAGACCAGAGTATATCAGCTTTGGCCATAAATCATCAGGGAGGTATTTTAGTTCAACTTTGACTCAGTTTTTCTCAACAGAGCACAGTAATGGAGATTTTAGTTTTGGCAGTACTCTTGGTGTGACCACATTCCTGCTGCTTTGTTGATGGTCACCAGTGATCTTTGGATGTCCTCAGACTCAGTGCTGGATGACCTTTTGCTGAGACCTGGCTCCTTAGGCTGCTCTTAACCTGTTGGTTTGAGGTGTTTCCAAAGCTGCATGTGATCTCTGTGAGCTGCGTGTACCATGAAAAGATGCAGTGTCTGGTCTCAAGGACAAAAACCATTTCTGAAAATGGTCTAATGTGCATTTGGCCAAATGAGGAAATAGCACTGCGGTGGTGGTCTCAAATTAGGCTAATGAGAGAGGAAGTAAAATTTAAACATACAGATTTCAAAGGAGCAAACCCACCCCACGCTTGCAATCTGGGTCACTTAACATCTTTCCATTTAACCTGCAGACCTGTGTGGCCATATTTATTTAATCTGCCGACACCCAGGGACGGATGTATTGACAGGGACTCTGTGATCTTAAGTTTGCAATCAGTCCTGTCTCCTGCCCTGAAGAGATGGTGGAGGAGCATCCCCTCTCCTGGTGGCTGCTTAGGTTGTGAGGCTTTGTGGTGTCTCTCAGGCGGGGGGGAAGCTGCCATGCCTCTCGCCACGTTGTCTGATAGTGTAGGTCTGATTTTTCCTCCCCTGACCTCAGTGAAGTCAGTTTAATGCTAGTGGCAGGCTCATTCAGAGCTTCAGCAGCCCCTGGTTTATCATCTGTAATACTTAGGATAATATGACAGCAAGGACAAGGATGAGATCACTGGAAGAGCCGCTGAATCCAAGTGTGCAGCTGTGTTAGGATGTGATCCCGACTGTGCACAGCAGTATGTAGGACACACACCCTGGCTGTCAATAACCAAACTGGTTTTGTGTCCTGACTTTAATGATACATCTCTCGGAGGGGTGGTTACTCCAAATGCTCCCTGTTGGCCTGCATTCCTGGTGAAGGCTATGTCTGGAATCACCACCTACCCTTTCAAGCTACTGATGGCCCTTTTACTGCTGATAAGCTAGAGTGAAATAATTTTCCCAATCCTGTGCATCACCACTAACACAGCTTTAGTATTATCAGGCAAGGTGTATTTTTAGTTGTGATAAGCTTTCTAAATGCAAACAAAGCAAGCAGCAAATTCTTCCTTTCAGCTGTAACAGTATTTTTATTTGTGTGACTTTGTGTGTGTCAGGAGAAATAGAGTTTCCTTTTCTTCTTGTTACGCCACGTAGTGCAGAAAAGATGGGAATACATAGGGTAGTTTAATGCAGATGTCAAAAACAACTATAGAGGAGTAAAGTAGTCACAAAAGAACAATATACGAGGTCTTTGGAAAAGAAGGAGAGCGCAAGCAGCAGCGTGTATGAAAGGAAACCTGCATAGGATAAATTCCTCAGTATAAATCCTTTGTAAGTTACTATTCTTGCAGTTTGTGGCTTTGTTTAGTATCAGATTGCCTTCATCTTGTGGGCTCCTGCAACTGGAGTTTATCAGGATTGAGTGACATGAAAGTGTTTGCATATTCATAAATTAGTCTTTTTAAGACTTCCCAGTGGGACTTTTAACTATGCTTAGTCTTCTTATCCATTCAAATCCACCGCTACAGTGTTTTAAAACTTGAAATCGTAGCTGCATCTGAATTTCACCATGAAATAAAATATTGTAAGTGAGGGCACATGTTAGCAATCAACACAAGGTCTTTCAAATGAACCCTTGTGCTGCAGGACAGGAGGCTGTTTCCAGGGAAGTATTGACAGACCCTTGATCAGTTGAAGCCCGGGGCACTGAAATCCATCAGTAGGCACAGAGGTTAACGCAGAACAGGTTTTGGAGGTGCTCAGTGCTTCTCAGCAATGGACCAGATTGTTTCTGCATCTCAGTCATAGCTGGCTGATATTCATCAGGCTGGCTGTAAATCACGTCATGGGGAAGGCACAGAGGTAACAGCAAGAAGAAGAATTTGCTTAAATTGTGTGTGTGGAGCAATCACAGCTTTTTTGCAATCTCCATGTGCCCCCGAGTGCTGACATTTTGACTGGCAGTAAATTTTTCGTGTAGGAACAGGAGTTGTGTTGAATTGTTTGTCTTATCTCAGTCCTTTTCATTTTCATGCAAGCTTTGGCCAGTCAGTGGGATTGCTGATTGCATTTGTTCAATTAAACAGAGACTTTCATGTTACAGGAATGAAAATTCTTATTTTTAAAATTTATCACTGGAGAGCTAAAATGGCCAGCTGTGGTTGAACTTTTCAGAAGATAAGAAACAATTAAAGTTGAGTGTCATGGCTGTGATTTTCCAGCAGGCTGGAGATCTTCTGGGTCACACTTTTTAGATGTCCACCTTGCTTTTTTAAATTTTTTTTAAGTATAAGATTTTCTTTTTACAGGGCAAGTGTGCAGCATTTAAAAAAAAATATTCTGATGGCAAAGTGTTGTGCGCACTGAAAGGAGTTGTTTTTGAAACAAGAAAGTAGATGACTAAAGATGCTTGTTATTGTAAAGAGAAGCAGAAAAATCCAAATATTTGGTGCATTACAATACAAGGGGAAAGCCCTGGGAAAAGTGCTACACCATAACACAATGCACTGCAGAATGGTGGAGGTGAAAATAAGGGCACAGGAATATTTTTTGGAAAAAGCTGGTGTAGTTAGCTGAGGTTAGAAAAGTACAAACACATCCTCTGTTATTTGTGAGTGCAGAGGGCAACTTGTAAAAATAGCAGGTAAATTTATCATTTAATATTTTAATGAATTCTGTGATTTGTAAAGCCCTAGGCCATAGTATGTATTTATTTATTTATTTATTTATTTATTTATTTATTTATTTATGAAATTGAAATTTTTTCTTCTTCTAAGTTGCTGTGAAGTTCCTTAATTTATTTGGCATGCCTTGGCCACTGCAAGAGTAGAATAATAAGAAACCTCTGATCCTGGTGTGTGCACACTGTACGCTACTGTACAGCAGCCTGCATTTCCTAGCAGTACTCTTATCTTTTTCTCCTTTAAAGCAATACAGTTTAACTTTGCAGGCCCTGTCATCTAGCAGTAATTTTCTGTCACTGCAGGATACCAATGCCCTGTTTGGAGCTCAGATGTGTTTTAGCACTTCTCCCAGTTAGAACACATCATTGTTTGAGGGCTTATGTAGATGAGGAATCTGTAAGCTGAGTCTCTTAAAACTGAACTCACTGTCTTGTTTCAAACATTCAGCACTATTTTTTACCATAGTTACTTTATTTTTGTCTGTGTCTTATATTTGCATTTTGACAGATTGAAAAATAGGCAAAAGGAAAAAAAAAACCACCCAAACTCGTCTTCTGACATCTCTCTATTTTTAATTCCTGTGGTAGTTCTTTTATTATTGCTAGGTTTGCATGGTATCATTTTAATATAGTTAGACCACTGTTATATTTCTTTACCTGTTCATGACCAAATTAGGTTTGATTTTATGTTTAATTTAGTAAGACTAAGAGGAGTAAGGCTGTAGAAAACACAAAAAGGACTCCAGAACAGTTAAAGTTGGGGAAAAAAAAATTGCGAATAGGAGGAATTTATTAACGTAAAGAAAATAAGAAGAAAACATAAAATGAGAGAGTAAAGAGAAAAAGTAGGATCTTACGTAGAACACTGAAACACTCCATGTGCATAAGCTCCTGCTTTTTTCATGTGGATGTGGGAAGTTAACTCAATACGGCTGCTGACTTGTGAAGGATTGGAATTTAACCTGCTCTAGCTGGGAGTTTCTCTTGGTTTATTATTTCTGTGTTAGGCTTGAGTATAGACTGGTGGAGAAGTTTGGAAATCTGTCCTTCCTTGCTACACCACAGTTGTTTACAACATAGTGGGATTCAATGACTTTGTAAGCAGTTTTGTGATTGCTAAATTCACTTTTCCTGTGATTCGATGTGATTTTTAGATTAACCATTTTCAAATTTATCTTCCTTTTAAAAAGACACATTGTATTACTGTTCTTTGAGCCCTGTGGACATTGTAAAATAGGTTCCATAAATAATAGATGAGTAAAAAAAACCCCTTTGTTAAAAAAAGTCAAGAATTCCTGATCTCTACAAGATTAAGCTCTCTACCCTTGCACACTTAAAAATCCACCCTAAGAGATACTGAAAATTTTCAGTGCAAACAGACCAAGTCCCACACTTATTCCTGATTCCCAATTTCTCCCACTGCAAATAAAACGTTTTGCCCATGTTGAAGCCCCATGTTTCCAAGCTGGCTTGTCAAGTGGTGTGTCTGCACAGACATTCTGTCTGCAGCAAATTGTCCCATCCCACAGGTGCCTGTGGAGATTTGGGGCACCTGTGTGAGGCTCCACACGTCTGGTTTTTTCCCCACTCCCTCCTTTTCTTCCCAGTGTCAGTGATGCTGAATCCCAGCATCCTCCTGTGTGCTGAGGAATGCAGCTAGGCACAGGGAGGGAGAAGCAAGGGAGAAAACTACTTTTGGGGCAGGTTTCCCTGAGTGAAAGCTGTTTTCCTGGGAGCTGATACTTGGCAGAGAGGAACTGTGTGTCCTGAAATGGGCCCTGACCTTCTTTTCTTTGTCAGAGAGTTGGATCAAGCCCTGGTTCCTCTTTGAATGCCGTACAGAACAGGTGATCCTGTAATGTACACGGCAGTGAGCATAACTGGGAAAGGAATCCCTTCTCAAGTGCCTTGTTCTTCCTTTGACTATTTTTAGGCTGTGTTGTATATACTTACCTCCTAAGGTCCTCAGGGAACATAGCATCACTGGCTGTTCCCTGTTGAGAAGGACTGTGTTGGTGTGGGGTCAGGGCTGCCATGGGTAGAGGTGGAAAACATTGTGCTGCTGGGGGATGAGGCACCTGCAGCAGGAAGGGCTGTCATTACCTGGCACAGAGAATTTAGATTAAGGAAAGAACGGATCAAAGGGAGAGCTGTTTGAGCAAGTTGTCTTTTGGTTTTTTTTTTTTTTTTTTTAATGTGGAAACCACATTGACTGAAATAAATTTGAGGTGGAGAAATGAAATGGTAATTGTGCAGCAAAGTGTAATGATGAAATATAGTTCCTCAGGCTCCATTTCATCATAGCATGTACCTTTAAAGCCATGGGCTTCAGGGGGCAGAGATTGTAGCATCTATCTGTTCAGGCCTTTATTTGACATGGTTGGGTAGGCTATTGAATTTCCTACTCCCTGCCTTTAGCTTAGCTGTGTACTGTATGTTCTCCACAATACCTCAAGCTGAAAATTGATCTCTGGTCAATACTGTGTGATGATTCGAACCACTCCCGTAATCAGCACTGCTCGTTGAATGAAATTCGTCGTGGGAGGCCTGATTGTTGTCTCCACCAGGACTAACCCTACTGAAAGGGCTATCAGACTGTCTGAATTTGGACACTTTGAACAACTAACATGAGGAATTATCTATGCTTCCAGAAAGGGCTAAATTGAGCAGAGATGAAGTGCTGGTGTTTATGGATTTCCTTTTAAAAAAAAAAAAAAAACAACCAAAAAAACCCTCAAAAACCAAATCAAACTTTTTTTCCTTCACTCCTCCTGACTAGGTAGAGCAGAGGCAGCTTTAGCTACATGTTCTGGGTGTTGCGATAGCATTGCTGCAGTGATGATGAATCTTCTTTGACCCCATATTGAATTGTCTACAGCACACACTGGAAGATTTCTGGGATTCTTTTTAAGGAAAGACATTTTGTCAAAAATGCCACGTTGTGTAAAGCAGCCTCATGGTCCCCCTGGCTATATGCTGTGGACAAAGTAGAATGAAAATGTGTCACAGATGAGGCTGGGCACTTTGCAGTTTGTGTATCAGCCTCAGTACAGAAGTTCTTGATCTACTGGAACAGGAAAGAGGAACTGCAGCCTTCAAGTAACTGCCTGGTTAAAGAGGGGTTCACCATGCAAAGTGGTTTCCATTAGGTCATTTCTTGGTATACCCTTATCTTACATTATGAAGTTTTCTGGTGCTGTATAAGTAAAAGGGACATACTATACTAGCACAATGAGGAGCTTAGTAACAGCTAATAATATTTAAACACTTGATATTGCTTACTTCATGCATTTTATTTCTCCTATGCTGTGTTTAGGGGTACAGAAGGTTGGACAGATTTTTTTTCCTCCCCTTACTAGTGTGGAAAATTTCAGTAGTGCTGGTGCAGCCTGTATTGGGAGACTCTGTTTCATTCTGCAGGAGCACATGCCGCTGATCTTTATTAAAAATGTATTTCAAATAGCAATAACAAATGAAGTGCAAATACCATGACTGCATTTACTTCACAGAATGTTTTTAAAGTTCCTGTGGATTAGGGCATGCCAAGCTTTAATAATGGCAAACCAAAGGATGAAACTACACTACTGCGTAGTGTAGTCTGCCTACCCAAAGAACTTTATGCAGTAAGAGTGCATGGTCCAGGCTTGCTAATAGCACGGTTTGTCTTCCCAGTGACAACTCCTCTGCCTCTTACTTGAGGACCTGGACTGAAATCTTAATCTCACTGCAAAGCTCTCAGTGACATGTATGGACTTTGCTTCAGCTCCGTTTGATGGAGCGCAGTGGAAGCTTTGAAAGCATTCAGGCCAAAGTCTCTTCACCAAGGGTGTTGTGCCTGTTTGTCACCAGATAACCCCGTGCCTTTTAATAGAGTTAAATCTTCGTGGGCAGGCTCTGCCCTTGTTTAATGCCATGGCATTGTTCCCATTGGCTTCAAAAGGAGGAGGCACTTAGACTGGGACTCTCAAAGGCCCTTAGGACCCTAAGTCCTATTCATTTCCTGATTTCAGTGGGACTTAGAGTTCTAAATCCCTTTGTGAATCTAAGCCATAATGCTCTACTGTTTAGGCACAAGTATTAACAAGAGTTCTCTGTTTATCCTCTTAGCATGGTAAGCCTGGAAAGTGGAGCTCTGTGTTATCATCCCTGTGCTCCTGAAATAGGCTGAGAATATGTGTAGCTGTATAAATACGGACGTTATCTTCTTACTTGAGTCTGGGTTATCATCTCCTCCAGAACTATAAAAACAAACAAGTCTGGATGACCAAGCTCCTTTCTGAGCTGAAACTCTGCACCCAATGGGTGAAGAATGGGTAACCTGAGTGAGGGGGGAAGGTACATCATTGCTTTAACCCCTTTCTGTCCTTCTCCCAGCCAGCTTGGTTCCTTGGGGCGTGCATGAGAATCATCTGTGTGACCAACCCTTTCCGTACTGGTAATCGTGCTTTGGAAGAACCCCATGCCACAGTATCCACAAGCACTTGATCCACAAAACCTGTGGGGAAGCTAGGTACTCACTAGTGGGGCCATAAAAAGCAAACCCTCAGTAAGAAACCTTCATAAGAGCCTCTTACTGCCATTCTTTCAATGCCAAATGAGTTTTTTGCATCTGCTTCCTCATTTCCAAATCTATTGATAATGGTCCTGGTGCTCAGCTGATGCAAATTAACTTATTGCCACTGAAATCAGGTCACTGGCTGCGTTGATTTAACTTGTCTGAGGAGCTGATGTAGGCTCTCTTGTTCTTCTGGTGTTAAACAGTTTTCCCTCTGTTGCCATCTTCTTCCATTCAAGAGGAGTGTGAGTCTAGAAATGATTTTGAGTAAAAGAAAAAGCTGTATGATGTGTTATGTCAAAAGTAAATAATGTATAGGCTTACAGAGGATCTAATGATTAGTTGTTGGCATATATTTGTGATAGATTAGGAATCCTTATCCCATTAATGGGTCAACTCTTAGCCTCTGTGATAAATAGCTTGGATTGACAGAGAAGGAAAATGATGAGGTATATTCTCTTTGCTATGATGATCGTAAGAAACAAGGAAAAATCCTTTCAGCAAAGTGTATAAAACACACAGTTGATCTGCAGTTAGTGCAGGGAACTGCTACAGAGGTGCCACTCAAATCCTGCCATTTATAGTAAAGCGTGTTTTGCAGCAGGTAAGGCTTTAACTTAACTGGATTGGGGTCGATTTTTAAATCCCTGAAATATGAGGGATCTTCCCAATCTTCCACTGATCCAGAGAGGAATGGGATGTTAATAGTTGTGCAAGTTAATGGGAATAGAGAACATAGCAAGCTCTTGCATTTAGGGGCCAGGGGTAAGAACACTGCTGGGCTCAATTCTGCTGCTCTCCTAGTGAGCCATCCTGCTGAGCCCAGAATGAGCTTCTCCAGGGAGCACTACAATGCTGAGTTTCTTTCTCCTTCTGTTGTGGATCACTATGGTTTTAGTGGCTTGTGCCACAGTTTTCTCTGCAAATGGGGCCGTTCTTGCTTTTAGGTAATTTTGCTACAAATGAATGAGTCCCAAGTGAGGCATGGAGTTTTGTAAGTTGAGAGGTCTTGGTTAGTGAGGTCGTCAGAAGATTTTGCATCCCTCAAGGGACATGTATTCCTCCACACTTGGTATCTGTTTCACTGTCTCTCATATCAGTTGGGTCAGAAGATCCTGAGGGAGGCTCAGAGCACAGCTCTGAAACAGTTGGTTTTTCACAGGGCATTCAGAGCCTTTTCCATGCTGAATTCCCAACTCGTGGTAGCAGAGAGTGGCATTCCAGGAGGATGCACGAAGTACCTAAGCACAGCATTTAGCAGTGCCTGGCCCAGACATGAGAGTGGGGAGGGCTGGCCTTGCAGTGGACTCCAGACTGCAATTCAGGTGACCTGTGCTCGCACGCCATTGATTTTCCATCTGACCTTGCACAGGGTGCATAACCTCCTCCTGCCCTGGTTGGCCATCTGTACCGCAGGGACAGTACCACTGCCTCTTTCATGGTCTTTGTCCTCAGACTTATTGAATATATATTGTTCAGGGCAGAAGGGGTTTTACTTTATGTGTGTGCAGTACTTAGCGGGTTGGAGCTTAGGACTCCACTGGGATTTTTGGGTACTATGGTAGTAGTAAAATAATGAATGATAGCTTGCGTGCTGCTTTCCTCCCACTTCATCAGTATTGCTATCCTGACCCTTTCCTGCCTATAAAGTTCCCATATTGACTTTGAAATGGTCTCCCGTGACTGTCAGCCTCTGCAACGATTGATGGGTAATGTGTCACTTAGGCCACCAATGGGCATTTTGCATTTTTACTTCATTACTGGTTGCAGGTACCTTGATTTGGGAACAGTCTCAGTCTGTAAACTCATTATTTGCTGAAGCTATGTTAAAAGTTTAATGGAGTAGCAAAAAACCTAACCTGGCATGCCCTTGAGAAGTTTGAGGTGTCATTCCACCATCAAGAGCCGTTGTTGAAGCTTCCACAAACTTTGTTGCATCTTGGCTTGAACAGATAGACTGGAACAAAATGTTAAAATGTTAGCTTGAAAGTCTGCAATTAGACTTGCTGGGGAATGGTTATAGAACGTATCAGACAGAGTGGCTCTTAAATAATCTTTTTAAAAGCAAGTTCATCTGGTTCTCAGAATTGCTTTCTCTAAAATTGCCAGTTGCCATGACCAGCAGGGCTCCAGTGACTCTCAGGAATGTATCATTGTAAAACTGATTGGAGATTGATTAAACATTTTCATCATCTGGTGGAATAGCTAAAATATACATTTGCTTTGTGGGAAGTTGGCAGTAAAAGGGGTGTACATGTTTCCAGTGGCCAGAGGTGCTGCTGTGCATTGTGGAGGCAGCATGTTGCCCTTCTGACATTTTGGCAACTTCTTCAGCTCTTCCCTTCATGACTTTGGTGGTGAGGCAAGAGCAGGGCATTGTTTGGGGCATCAGGGACCTTTCACTCAGGACAGGAGGAAGGGTCATGGTCCCTTTCAAGAGAAAGCCAAAAATTGTATCCTTATCTTTTGTGGTTTCCTGAGTGGCAGCTGATCTGATAGTGAGGGACTCAGAGCCATCTATTTAATCTCAGGGTCTAAAGGATGAAACTTTTCTTTTCTGAATTTGCGTTAAAAAAAAAAAAAAACCAAGAAAAAAATGCCTTCTGCATGTCATGTTTCACTTTCACTGGCAGCTTCTGCTTCTCCAACTGTTGGTTGCTAAAACGTGTGTTTGTTGTGGGTGGAAAGCAGGGTAGTAAACACATGATTCTCTCCAAACATCAAGCAAATTTGGTGTCTCCCCCCCAGCTCCCTATTTTCAATCACAAATTTTTCTTTAACCCCTTGGAAATAATTTGAAAATCCATGTTGTATGCCTGTGAAGGATAAGTATAACCATGAGATCCTGTGAGCTTAAGCTTAAAATCTTCATGTTTCATACTCTTAATGGTACTTTACTACATGCTGTCCTTATTTTTATTGTTCAAGTAGATATTCCTATTCCACCTTCTCCTGGAATTAAAAATGTCTTTGTCATTAATGATCAAGGTAATTCAAATAAGAAAAAAATCACGTGAATGTTTAAAATGGTTCCAATTCATGCTTGCTTTCTTCTTGTTTTCACCCTGCCCCATGGAAACGATTATAAATGTATGAGAAAATGTATGGTTATGCAGGTCAAATTATCCTTCAACAATGATTTTAATGTTTTGAATCTTATTCTAATACCCATGTGTCAGACTTTTGGAGGCTCGGATTTACTGATCCTAATGTCACTTCATCTTCTGGCAACAGGGAGCAACTGTAGCCTTCGAAGGAGAGGAGCAGAGAGGGTTTTGTAAGCACAGGACACACCAGGATGTCGTGTGTATGTTCAGTGGGCAGGGTGCGTGCTGTGGCAGGCAAAGGCATTGGATGCACCTCCACACCAAAAAGCAGCATTCTTGGTGCCTCCTTGCTGATACTCCCCACCTTGGCTGTCCTGTTACTCCCGGAGCATGAAGAAGCCACGTGTGGCCACGCGTTGTGTTCCGTGCCGTGACACCCTCAGCAGTGCTGCACGCTGCTCCCTCGTGTTCCCGAGTGCCGGCTGAAGCACTCCCTTGTGGCACCAGCTGCATCGAGGAGGCTTCTAGCAAGGTGCTGATCATTTCATGGTGTCCCTTCTTGGGCAAGGACATGAGATAGCCAGGTGCCTTCTAGATCTGTTAGAAATCCTGTAGGAAAAAAGGTAGCAAAGCCTTGGTGGAAAGTTGCTGTAGCAGATGAGCATCGCTGTGGTGATCTCAATTCTCACTGTAACTTCTTTTTATTAAGATCTGAATACAAAAACCAACTGAGATGGTTATAAGATGTTGCTGTGCAGTTTATTTCTCGTAACCTACTAGAGTGTATCCTTGCCCAAGGCAATACAACATGCTGTCAGATTGTCAGAGTAGAGTTGTACCAAACATGAAAAAGAAGGAAAAAAAGCCCCTTCATTTTGTTCTGGCCTTAAATGCAGCAAGATGACAAAGAAATCCAGTGTAAACCTTTAGGCAGTCTATGCCTTTATTGCAGCCCTTGAAAATAATCCAGTAAACAAGAATAATTTGGAGTGAATGGTGAAATGCTGTGTTTCTCTTTAGTCAGCTCTCTGCAGTCTTCAAAGATAGGTTAAGTGTCTGGTGGAAGGAGGATTTGTGTGTAGTCAAAGGGCCGTGCTTTATCCTAAAAATGACCTGATTGCCTAATTATTATTTTTTTCCCCAACCAGCTGCAGTTGTAAATACCACCTAAATATGGACTGGAAGGTTTGGTATCTGTTTTTACATTGCTCGCTTTGTGTTTCCCCTCTGTGCTCCAAAGATTTTCTGTTTGTGGCTTTGTGTTTTCCCCCTGCAAGAGAAGAAGAACCCCCACACCAAATCATTTTGTCAGGGCTATGAAGATCTCAGGGTCAAATTGCAGACTTGGCAGTAGAATATCTAAAATATTTTCTGATTTGATTTTGTAGAATGGTACCTGTCAAGTCAACAATGCATCCTGTTAAGAAGGCATTATGTTTTCTAGTCCTAAGATCACTGCATGCCAGTTTTTCTGTATATACACGCATATATATATATATATATATTTATATATATGTGTGTGTGGAGATACATATTCACTAGGAAATTTAAGTAAATTGGGTAAGTAATCATGTTTCCTCTCCTCTGAAACCATTACCTCCCAGCAAGGTTAACCTGCTCAGTAGCAGAGGGTAAATCCTTTCTGAAACACTTCCTGAAAGTGAAGTGCTGAGAACTTGAAGAAAGACTGAAATCAGTGGGCTTTGGGCCCCTCAACCCTGTCCCTTAGGAATTCCACACTGCTGTGTAACTTCACATCCTGAACCCTGTCCCACTGCTGTGAGAAGAGACAATGGATATATAGTGAGCCCCTTCACAGTATTTTGTATTCCCTTGGCTGTTGGCCTCATATTTTATTACCTGCAAAGTACTGAAATGCTGAGTACACAGTTGTTAATGTAATTTTGACTCTTCTGTGCTGTTTGTTTCACATGTATCGCTGTGCTCCAGAAGCAGTGATGAGTTTATTTTCTCCTGACTATTGCAAAAATCTCTCTGTCTATCTATGTGTGTATTTACTTGGGTGACTCTGCAGATGGAGTAGTCATGGTTGGAGAACTCTGCCTACTGGCTTCAGGTCTGGGGTCAGACTTGCCCATGTAGAGAGTGTGTGTTGTGCTCTGTTTATTTGAAGCATGAGCTCCCCTGACTTCAGTCAGGGTTTTATGTGCACTAAACTTTTGCAGTGGAAATCCTCGGTTCTTGTTTCAGCTTTTCTTTATCTTTCTGGAAATTCAACTCTCACTTCAGCTTCTCAGATTTACTTCTGTTGGATCGAGGGTCCCCAAAAGAGAAAAGGATGCTGCTGGTACCTGGGAAGGCATGAATACTTTAAACGCCTTCTGCCTCAAGACAACTCAGGTCTGCACAGAAAACTCTTGGAAGTGTGTGCATTGAGTAGAAAGGAGCAACGCAGAGGGCCTTTCAGGAGGAAGGCAAAAAGGCATCTGGCAGCCTGAGAAATAGCCAGCATCATTCTTGTAGGAGCATCCAGTTTGGGAAAGCTGGAGTCATGAATCAGTTCCCTTAGCCAGGGGCTACAGCAGAGCAGTTGGTAGGTTTCCACTTAAGTGGTCCTGTGCAGGGCCAGGCGTGGGACTTTGATGATCCTTGTGGGTCCCCTCCTACTCAGGCTATTCCATGATGCTGTGATTCTTTGAAGTGCTGCTGAGTGCCCCGTGCCTCCCAGCACTTGCCTGCTCTCATTTTGCTGGGTGCTGCCAGCTCTGCCTGCTGGGCTCTGAGTGCCTCCCAGCCCTGCCATATTCTGCTGAATATGCTTTTTCCTTGCACAGCTGCGTTCATTTTCCTGCAGTGGAGTCCCTTGTGAGGCTCCCTGCTTCAGGAATTCGTTTGTCAGCCTGCAGGATTCAAAAATAGCATCCAACCTTCTGCAGGGACTCCCTGGCTGGAGTAAACAGAGCAGCCCTGTGCTATGACTCCATACACTTCAGTGGCCAAGCATCTCCTCTGGGCACTTTGCTCTTATTTGCCTGTGAAAAAGAAGTAACTGGCACTTGGGGTTCTTGATTTCTCCAAAGCCTTAAGCTGCCTTTGGCTGACTTCCATCCACAGCAGAGGAAGGAAGGGAAGTCTGGCTGAGCAGTGCCTGCTGACCTTGCCGTGGTGACTCTCTTGGGGAAGGCAGGCATTTTGGTTCCAGGTACAAACTGGCTCCACACAGCTTGCTGGGGCTCTGTTGCTGCCTCCCAGTCGAGTTGAGAAGTTAGGTGAGTCCAGTTTCCCTGCAGAGGAGTGCAGTGCTGCTGCCTGCCTGTGCCAGTTCTTTCTCCCTGGAAAATAAAATGGCTGAAAGGTGTAAAAAATTTGTGTGGTCTCTGAAAGCAAGCCTGTGTTTTGGGGTCCTACTGCTTTCTCTCCTTTATGCCTTACTGGTATTTATGGAGATGGTTTTGTTTTGAAGGATTTGGAAAGTCTGCTCAGGCGTCCCTCTTAAATATGTGTTGCCAGTGTTGTCTTGTTTCCAGGCTAAGGCATAATGTTGCTATCAAAGCCTCCCCCTTGGGCTCACCATGCAGTGTAGCATATTTCTGGCCTTAAGCAAGGGAAACAGATGATGAGCTGAAGCTAGTTATCCTTGTGTTGAAAGTGCCAGAGTGGGGCCAGCAGTCCCTGCTGCTGCGGGTATGGACCTGCTACGGACGCCTCACCTTCCATTATTCTGTGCCCTGTGCCAGCTGCTGCTTTTCAAGGCACTGCAGCATCCTAGGAAGTTACTCTGCAGGGGAAATGATCAATGCAGTCTCAGTCCTGCCTCCACATGTCCTTGTGAAGCAGCGTGTTAATTGTCCATTTCTTGCAGATACTGAGAGATGGCATTTTTCTTCCCACTCCTTGTGTGTACACAGTTTCTAGGTTTTCTTTAGTTTTGATAGCAGGAAAACTGCTGAACTGATAGATGCAGATCCCCATTCTGGACTTGGATTTCATGTGAGGACCTCTGCTCTTGACTTCAGAGGGTCCTGAGCAACCTTGCTAAGTGAGAATGCACAGGTATAGTGCAGGTCAGGAGAGGAAACAGGAGAAAAAGTAGCATTGCTGTGTAATATCTGCAAATCAATTCTGTTTTCCCTTTTGAGGGTTCAGCCAAATCGCCTGCCTTCAGCTTCTGTTTGCAAGAAAATACAAAGATGAAACCACTGTGTTAGCCAGAAGGAAGGTAGCTGAGGGAGGAGCACCAGGCACACCCAACAGCCTTGTCTCCTGTATCTCGCAATCGCCTCTTGATATTTGGAGTTCCTGGAAAGCTGTGCTGCTGCTCCTTGCTGAGGGTTGATACTTGCAGGAAGTTGCAGGAAGAAATCCTACTGTGACAACTGTAATGAACACGGGGCATTACTCAGAAGATGTCAAAAAGCCAGACCACTTGGTTGCCCTCAAAGAACTGGAAGCCTTGAAACACTTTCAGATTTTCCTGCTGTTGAAGTATTCTGTGTCACAAGTATCCTAAAGACAACTTCAGAGCAGTATGGCTCTGACTGCAGTACAAGACTATCAAATTTGATTAATTCTGCCCTTTTTCTGGAAATGGGGGCCTGTGCCTCCCCTGCCTTCCATCCAGGCACTAGTTCAAGTCCCACGGGAAATACCAGCAGCATTAATGCTTTCAGAAAAGCAGGAGTGTCCTTTGGCTCGTCAGAGTTGAAGGGAATACAGTTCTCTTTTCTACAGTAACAAGTGGTTGATTTTGTGATCCAGCCTCCTATCCTAACCCCCTGGATGGGGAACCCACTTGGACATAGGTTTATATGCTACATATATAGGAAAGGCAAATATTTGGCAGATGTCAGAAGCTGTGTTTCCCATGTTGCAGTGATACTGAACTCTGTACCTTTTCTTTCAGTGTAGCCTCTGTTTTACTGATTCCTGATCATGTGAGATGGACCAGCTCCTTTCTGGGCCGTATCCCTTGCTGCATTCCTCTTGGCAGTTGTCAGCAATGTACAAGACAATTACGATTATTTACTCTCCAAAGTGCTGTGATTAAAAGAGAAAGCTGACTTGTAAGCATCTTCGAGGATATGTGTAAGTCCTCTGTTATTTGGGGAAAAAAAGAGGATCTGCTAAAACACTCAATAAGATCTTACCTGTAAAACATTTATTTGCCTTTTTTTTTACCCCCCTCCCTTTTCTTAGCTATTTAGATGAATGGAATAGTACTTTATGAGCCGTGCTAACTAAATTTTAGCTGAGATGTGACTCTAAGGTAGGAACTACTATGAAACAGAGATGAACCACAGCAGGATTTTATTGCATAATGTCCGGAGCTGCTGCTAATCTGAAACATTTGCAGCTTGCCAGTGCTCAGGTGGTGGGTGGCTGTTGGCTCACCAGGGTGCAGGACTCAAGTCAGGGTGAAGGATGGAGATACTCAGGAATTAGAGGGCTGCAGACCTGCTGAGCAGGACCACAAATCATGCATTAACTTGCATTTGCACAGTGCTCTGAAGATGATAAATGCTGCCTAAATGTTCACTTGAGCTTCAGCATGAATTAAATCCAACAGAAACATGATTTGGGTTTTATTTTCAAAACACTGCAGTTGGACAAAGAGTTTTTGTAGTGGTTTTCTGGTTTGGTTCATTTAAATATTTATGAAAAGTATGGGGGAAAGATTTCATTAAGAAAGAAATCTTGCAGTATTCAACTGAGATGTCCTCATATATAGTTCTGTGGTGTAACTGCAGCACCAAATCCTGCAGACCCCTTTGCTTTTGTGGCTACAGTAAAAGGTGTATGGTGACACTGAGAAGGGCAATCAGATTTAGATGTAGCTCTCCCCTGACCCCTCAGATTTTGCAAGAGGAGTTAGCACTAATTACCCTGTTTCTGGGGCAGGGCACAGACTGGCCAGCAATGACTGCACTCGCTGTGGTTGGAGCAGCGAGCTGAAATCCTCTGGCGGGTGTTACACAGAAATCAGTGCAGCTGAGCCATCAGTTCCTTCCAGCCTGGAAAGAGGGGAAGCTGGGCCAGGATTCAGGGGAATGCTGCCCAAACCTAGGCTTTGAAACACAGCCTTGCAAATTGCAGACATGCTAAAACCCCCAGTGGCTCCTGTGGATGTTGAAAGCTGTCTTGGGAGTCTCCTCCACTTTATCCAGGTGACTGAAGGCTTTAGGATCGATTTGGAGAAACTCAGCCTGTGTTTCTGGGGGATTTATCTTGTAGCAGCCCTGTCTTGTGTTTGCAACCACAAGGATGATCAAGGCCTGACATGCAAGGACCTATAAGGTCTTAGCAAATGATAAAAATATATAAGGAAGTTTGTTGGGTTTTTTCCCCCCCTCCCAGTAAGCCTTGCTGGGTAAGACAGTCCCTCTCAGTTTAATGTCTTTGTGCTCTTCATCCTCCTACTGTGCTGTGCAGAATCTCAGCCTTTAACATTTTTCACCTCGTTGGATTCACTGTGTCTATTAGTACAGTGGATGAGTCATCCAGCGTATTTAAGTGCAGACCTTGGGAGAAGATAGCTCTAAAATTGCCTTTTCTACTGGAAGCTGATAAGCTCATTACATATGCAAAAAAGGATACGTATATCAGGAAAAGCCAATATGTGACTTGGTAGGGAAGACCAGTCGGAAATACGAAATATATGTAACGATGAATTTAAACACCATACTAAATCACAGCTGTGCTGTTTTATTGGACATTCCTTCCTCAACTATGAAAGCTTTAGCTATCTTATAAATCTGTCTCTTAATAGTTAGCAGTTACAGTTCTTCATAATTTATTTATCGGATACTGCTCAGCAAAAATGCACCTTCCTGTCAGCTGCCTTTATATACTACATTTTGTTCAACACTGCAAGCCCAAATTTTTTGCTGTGCTCTCTCTGCTGGTGCCACATGAATGATTGAAGTACAGTCTCGAGGTTGTGAAGATTGGTATTACAAAGAAGTCCTTGTGCAGCTGGCACTGAGCAAGGGCTTGAGATGGGCTTCTGCAAGCAGCTTCTCACATTTATCCTCTGGAACCATCCACTGCTTTGGGTTTGCTCAGCTCTGTGGGCACTGGGACCTCTTAGAGCAGTTCAAAGTGGGCATGATAAGTCTACCTCCCATCAGGGGTTGCTGGGATCCCAGTTTAGACCAGTTGCTATGATTTTTATCACCGTAATGTGATGCTTAGGGGAGTCACGTGTTCCAGATGTGGTATGAATAGGTGTCAATGTCTCTGATAAGTGTTTGAGGAGATCCCAGCCAGCTGATAAATTGCAGTTTGAGGATGTTGAACATGACTTGTGATGCTGGCCAGGTGTGTGTACAGACTGCCTTTCAGGGTGGTTCTCACCTCAGCTGTCATGTTCCCCCCAGCCATCTGGGGTGATGGGAGCCACCAAGGATTTGTCCATCCTTCTTTCCTTTTAGGTCATTATTGTCTCACCAGCTCTTCCAGTCAGTCAATAGAGCGGTATTTAATCCTAACTCTACCTAATGTTTTTTAATTTTTCTGCCCAGGGTTATACTGGTGAATCTAATACTGGATGAAAACATACTGCCTGTCAATATTCTGCTAAGTGACTAGCTCTTTTTTTTTACTCTACTATTTAAACAATATCCCTTTGTCATTCACTTGATGTTTTTGCAACCAAAAATTCTTGCTGTGGTAAAATGTTTTGGATACCGTGTCTCTGTTTATACTTCTTTGTATCAATGAAGAAGCACCAGCAGGAATGGGGTTTCTCTATGAGGTTCAGCAGAGAGAAGATTCACAAGACACATTTCTCTGTGGCGTTCTGCTGCTGAGGTTTTTTGGGCAAATGGCCTCTGTAATGGTTTATGCAAAAAGAAGGGAAATGAAAAGCATTTTTTTGTTCTAATTACTGGAGGTGTGCCTTCCTCATTTCAGGTCGAACCATTAGTAAGATCTCCTCTTCCACGTTAAGGAAATCCTGAGCAGTTCTCATCATATTAAGAGCTGATTATTCCTTTCATATATCTAAACACAAGCCAACTGTGAATAAAACTGTGGTATCCATTGAGACCTCCAAGTGCATAACTTCTTAAAGGATCACCCGAGAAAAGTGCACTTTTTCTTAAAGCCTTTATTTATTTTTTTTTTTTTAATTCAGAAAGGATTAATAATTTATGTGGCTCGTGGAAAACATATAGGCCAAAAACTTGCCTAGAAGACAGTCAAATTTTAACTATTGGCTTAACTGAGTGCAGTTAACTGGCTCAACTGAGTGCAGTTTTCTAGAAGCAGAAAGAATCTATAATGTGGGCTTGGAGTGGGTAAAAAAAAAGTCACCCTGTTGGCTGGTGCTTTTGTTATCAAGTATCATCACACAAAAGTTTTTATTTACTTGAAACCAATGTCTCTGCCAGTTCCTGCAATAGGTTTTTCTCACAGGCATCCCATTCAGTATGTCTCTGTAATTTAAATAAGTAATTTAGCTCCTTAAAAAAAGCATATGATTACCTGGAATACTTTCCTGCATTTTTCATTTGCTTTTACTCATGTCACACTGCTGATGACATTGCAAACTGAAATGAATATTTGATTGCAGAGTTTATAGCAAATGCAGGTCTAATTGCTTAAGCCAGTCATGTTTATATATTTGATTCCACCAAAATTCTTTTGGAAAAATACAGCAAGACCCCAGTCTGGCAAAGGCCCTTAACCACATCCTTAATTTTTATCCACACTATTTTTATGGGGGCTGCTAGGACTTCTCAGTTATTTGAAGCTGAGAAGGGGGCTGGCTTGTTTTCCTCGTGCAGAAGTAATGCTGAGGTTTACACCCTGTATTAGGGATGTAGTGAGCTGGTGGGTCCTGGTATCTCAGAGCAGGTCTAGAATTAAACACTTGCTTAAACTGTGCAGTTGGTTGTTTTGCTTAGTAAAATGCACCCATCAGCTGAATGAGAAGTGCTACTTTGAGCATCCATCTTGTCTAAGATTCAAGAAGAGGCCAAAAAAGGAGCAGTTCTGCTGTTTGGTCAGGTGTGGCAAATGCAAGTGGCAGCTTGGCAGCAGTAGGACTCTTCTGTCACGGATATTTAAGCAAGTTATTAAAAAACTTATTCTTGTCCTTTCTGTGAAAAATTGCGTTGAGTACTTGAGAGATGTTTCATTTATGCTGGCTAGCTGCAAACAAAATTTTATCATTTACCTTTTTTAAAGAAATTAGGATGGAACCAAGCAAGAAAATTTAGAAAGTAAAAAAAAAAAAAATTAAGCTGTTGAAAAGCAATGAACTTCTCAAATACACAGAGAAAATGTGTTAGTGAGAGCTGGTTGTGTGCTACCTCTGGAAGACCAACATTTACAACAATTAAAATACATTCATCTGTTCCAAAGGGAATCCCAGAACTGGTTTTTTGGTTTGATTTTTAGTTACACCTTCTGTATCACAGCACGTAACTTGAGGCATTTGTTCTGGATTCTGGAAGTTTTAGTGGAAACAGAGGATTACCCAAACTGTTTGCCTGGAGCTGAGCAGGTAGTGGTTTAATTGAGCAGCACCTGGTTTAATTGAGAGCCCTGTGTGGTAGGGTGATGCTTCACCTGCCCGACGTGGGCTGACATATGTGAAAGCCAGGCTTGAATGTGTAAACCTTCATTAAAAGTGTTGCAGGGGGATGCAGGAGGATATATAACTTCTGAGGATTTTAATGGGATTGCAGGTGTGTGGCAGATAGTGTTGGGGGGCACACCATTAAAGGTGCAAGCACCCCATGCCAGAAAAGTTTCCTGTACACCTAGAGCAGCTCTTGTTCCCCTTTGGCTTGGAATGTGTCTGACACTCGATCCTGGAGATGCCCAGAGCCAGGGTCTGTCTGCTTGTAATCTGTTCCACTTTCTGGTGCAAAGAAGAAAATACTTCTAATGTGAAATCCATTTTAAAACACACATAAAAAAGAAAAAGCCCCTACAGCTGTTTGAAAGCTGTTCGGAAGTATGGCATATTAGAAATAGTCCCAGCTGAAATGGATTAGCAGGCAGAGTTCAAGTGAGGAGGTCAAATTTGTAAACTGAATGCAATTTATCTTGTGGCACTGCAGTTTATCACATGGTTGCAGGAATAAAGAAATGCCACACACATACACATATTCACACCTAATAATTTAAGAATAACTGGAAGAAGTCTTAAAAGACATTAAAAGGCTTCTGATGACATCATGCTATCTGAGGTAATAAAACAAAGATGGTTTAAGTCAGTTCCAAAGCAACTGTAGCCAGAGATATCTTTATATGCCAGTCTTTATATATATTTCGTGTCTCAGGAAAAAGGTGATTGAATCCTAATATTGCATACTAACTGCGTGAGGAGACACTGGTTAAGATTTTTCTTCTCATGGATTTCTTCATGCTGCATTTCATTTATTTACTTTACATTGACAGTGATTCTTTAATGTCCAGATTGGCTGCATTGCAGGTCTTTAAAACTTGTGGGATGGTTTGCCCTGTAGAAAATGAAAAGAAAACTCTTTCAAGGTGCGACTCTGTAGTTTCCTTGGAGCCTCTCCTTTTGGGAAAGTTTTATTTTCTGCTTTAGAAGGACCAGAAGCGTTTTTTTTTCCTTCATTTTTTAAATCTTCATCACTACCTGGAGGTTTTCTAATTGAATTTGTGCAGCAGATTGTTGGATAGGTGATTTCATGAGAGTGTCTGCATAGAGAGCCTCTGCTTTTCTGGTGGCTTCAGATCCTGGTGGTGCAGAATTTCCAAAGCCCATGCTTTATCAGTGCTCCCACGTTGGTGATCTTCAGTGTGTTGGGATTGCATTTTCCTTGACAGGATGCAAAGCTCACAGAATGAGCTTGTAGAAGATGCCCTTGAAAATCTGATCTTCTTGGGTCTTTTAGATTGAACTGAGTTGTCTTGAGACAGTGCAGCCTTTTAATAACCTTTAGTCTTGGTTATGAGTATCATCTAAGCTTAAGCTTGTGCCTGTATGTTCTTCATGCTTTGATGTGGGAAGGTGTTCTCCTGTCCTTCAAAAGATGTTTACAAAAAGATTGTCACCAAAACAGAAGAGGTGATGGGCCTCCTTTTGGAGGAAGACACTTGGAATTAAAAGGTCAGGATAATTCTGCATTTTAGTTACATTTGGTGCTAAGTTTAATGGTAAGGACATTTTTTCAAAGACACTTCAGGTGGTGTAAACTCCAGGGAAAGATGTTAGTGTCACATTAATAATAATTATTTAGAAGTGTGATGAGCTCATCTTGAGCAGCCTCTATTAGACACAATTTTGGAATGAAATTTAAAGTAGAAGGTAATTTCTCAATGCAATTAAAAACTTGTCAGAGTGGAGAAGCAGCCACTTTCTGTCTCATTTTGATGGTAAGCACTGTAATGAAGTGGCTCAGCCTGGCATTTTCCTGCCTGCAGCTTGATCATGGACAATCCTAGTGCAGTATCTGATGCAGCTGAATTTCTATTGAATTACGCTCTAAATGTTCTCAGAGGCAAAATACCCCAAACTTGTTTTCTATGATAATTTTCTTTTAAGGATGTTTTTTTAAACAAGTCCCTGATGCATCAGTACCTCTTATTCCAATTATAATCATTTCAAGATGTGATCCCTGCAGAGAACTATGGAGTTGGTGTGTTTGCAGCTTTTCCTTCTCCTCGCATGCCAGTTGCTAGAGGGATAGTAACTGGAGCATGCAGCCCTCCTTCCAGCATGCCTTTCCAGCCTGCATATTTCTGAACTTCTCCTTTGCTTCTGCCTACTTTACCTTCTATATTATTGAGGAATTTGATGTCCACCACAGCCTTGGAGCCTCTTTGGTTTTAGACCAAACCCAACATATTTTGCTATTTATGCATCCCCATTTACCACTTCCAGTTACTCCAACCTACTTTGAGCCCAGACAGCTCCTGTAATTAGGCCATGGATGGACTTTTTAATTGTGTCCATCTAGCCCCACGGATGATTTTCTTTGTTCCCCAGTCTGGTTTTGCCACCTGCATTTCTTAAGAGCCTCATTTCAAGTTAACAAACTTTGGTGGGATGGCATTATGGGCCTAAAATATCCATTGTACGCTAGTGTCCATGTTTTTATCTTGACATTTCCCTCAAGCAGGACATTTAATAGCCAATCTATGAGTGTTTTGTCTTGATTTCTCACAAGGCTGGCCTTTTCAAAGGAGCTGGTGGTGACTAAGCAGAGAGAGTGCATTTTAAATTGGAATTACTGAACTTGATGTCCCTCAAACCCTCAGCAGCACTGACCATGCTGAGATCATACCTTAATTCCCACGTAGTCTGTGACCCACAGTGAGATCCCTATAGGACCATCCCTTTCTGGTGTATTAACATGGCTTGGGATGCCCTTGGGCTGCAAACTGGCAGATCTTCATGAATGCCTTCCTAATTGTGGCTGACAGCAATACAAAAATCAATTTAGCATGGAAAAAAAGGAAGCCAATATGTCCTAAGTTTGGATGCTGGTGTCTAGTGGGATTTTTGATGTGTGTGTTGTTTTGGTAAAGACTGGAAGAGTTCTAAGTTTGTGCAGTGCTAGGCATTTTATGGCATATTTAAAATGTCTATTACTATAATTCGCTTTACCATCAGAAAGCATAAATGTCAGCCTATTGACACATTATAAAGACACAAATGGAATGTAGCCTGGCAGACTGGTGCTGGTTTTGAGGTTTAATAGTACATCTGTATCATTTATCCCAGCAGGAAATAACACAGGATGTTGCCTTGTAATTTTTTACTACTGTATAATAAAATGTAACCACAATAAATGGTGTCTAAGCAAGTAATGCAGCAGATTCTGGATTTTGTCCAGTGTGCCTTTACCACTTAGGTTAGTTTTGCCCCCTGCAAGTTTAGGCAAGATGTGATTTTGACTGGATACAAACTGAATGTGGATCTCTTCAATGTGTTATGTACATACCTATAAGACCCTTTTATACATTCCACCCCTTAACTGGCTGGTTTAGGAGTGTGCCAGTTCATTCCTCTTTAAACAACTCCCATCCTAGGTTGAACTGTCCTTGAAAGGGTCTGTTCTGCATTTCTGCGCTTCAAGAATGTCTTTGCAGGTTGATTGCTTTCCCAGATGTCCTCTCTGTGATGCAGTGTTATGTGCAAGTAGCCTTTTGATAAAAACTCGAGCAGCAATGCTTCATGGAAGTGTTACTGGACTCAGGCAAATGGAGAGCAGGGATTTGGTGTGTTTGTGTTGCTTGAATTTAACTTATGCTACATTCCCTGCTCGATGCTAATGGGGCATCTCACACACCTTGCAGCATCCTGGAAGGTGCTGTGTCCTGCCAGGTGCCAGTCCTTTCCTGGATTCAGTGTCTGGGCTGCTGCACTGCTGCAGACTGGGAATTTATTTTTTTTTTTATTAAAGCCACGAGAAGTCGGAGAAAGGAGTCAGCACTCAGCTAGGCACTTCTGCAGGGGCCTGATAATGCAGAAGGGCTCTCTGGTTGCTTTGTAACATCTGTCCCGCAATGTTCCAAGTGAAGAAAAATATGAAAACATTATTCTGTGCATATGAGAGTGCTGCACATTTGTAAAAAGACAATTAACATAGAAATGAGGGAAGCTTTTGATTCATCAAGTAGATTCAACAGACTGTGTCATTTCCTTGATTTTCATTTTAATTAGGATTAATCAGTTTTATCTCCTAAGGTCTTTGCAGAGAATTTACACGAAACAGAAGACTCTGGTCAGCAGTGTGCCAGTGTAATAGCCCCTACTTGAAGAAATCCAGCTGTGACACGTATAACCAGGATTAGATTTGGCAGGGCTCCAGGCTCCCCTCTCCTCTCTCATTAAATGCCTTGCTGTTGCAGGGAGCTCTCTGGATCTTCCAATACCAGATCCTGGGTTTCACAGAGCTGCCTGGTTGCTTGCTTCAAAAAACCACTTGGAACCAGTCTATTGCTTGGAAAAAATTATCTCTGGGATGCCAGCTTGAAATAATGGCTGCTCTCTGCTTCAAAGACAGGCTCAAAAACTCTCGCTTAACCCCAGCACCCGTTGGTCCCAACAGCTGGGGGCTAGAGCCAGCTGAGACAAAATGAAGCTGACCTTTTTGTCCCAAAACTCAATATATTTAACAGAAACATTCAGGTTTGGATGGAGTTTCAGAAACGTTAGAAGTGGAGAGTGAGGGAAAGGAGCCAGGAAGTTCTATGGGAAGGGGAGCAGCAAGCCAGTGGCCTCGTAGGGGAAGCAGCAAGGTTTGAGTGTGTGTTCTGCATCCTGCACAGCAGAAGCAGGACTCCCAACGTGCCCTAGGTGAGTGTTGCTGTCTCAGTGCTGGGCCGTGCTCTCTTTCTTAATTTTTTACATATTTTTATAAAGCTCTTATCTCATGAAGGAAAAAAAAAATCATCTTCAGAAGTGGTTAGAAAACCAAATGAAATTTTTCTGGTTTAGTTATTAGACATATTTCTGAGTGGACAAATTTCATCATGAAAATTAGAATAATTTGCAAACACGATAAGCATTTTATTATGGTTGTTTTTCAGTGCCTGAAATAGATGTCTTGCTACAAAAATTTCCATATTACGTGCAAGTGAAAATTTAGCTTCCAGTTTATTTCTTTAGCAGAGAAGACATAATTGTTCCAAAATACGTGAAATGTAAATGTTTTCCTATTAATTGTAGGAGAACAATATTTCAACCATGTGGGTCCTACGACAGTAAATATCAAGCGTAGGCTTTAAGCATCTTGTACACTCAACAGATTTAAAAGCCATTAAGCATATGAACAAGGAGAAAATGGAGACAGAAGGCAAAAAACGCTGAAGGGAAAATCCTGCTGAAAGCTCACAAAGCATTTTCAAGCTTACAGAAATGACCTGCTCCGTTCCTGTTACACAGAAGTGTTAAAATGAGAGCAGGCAACCCCTTTCCCCCAAATCATTCATCTGTTATGTCTGCGATGTATTTAGACTGAATCCTTTCCCAGATGCTGCGGATCTGTCGGTTCCAGGGGAAATTAATGGGATTTTACCATTTGCTTTGAGGAAAAGAGGACTGGACTTTCTCCTGCTGTCTTTGGCAGGAAGGAGCAAGGAGCTTTCCTGTCTGCTCTCTTTAAATATTGCGTCTTTTCAAGCTTTTTTTGCCAGATAGCCTAATTTGTGTTACTGCAATATACCATATTGGAAACTTACAGAGGTTAATGCACAGCACTATGATACACAACCATAATGGTAGACTCTAATGTTTTTTAAATGGTAAACCAAAGGCATTTGTAATACGAGTTGTAGTGAATTGCCTGCACTTCTTGCCAGAGGTTAGTTTAGCATTGCTTTTAATATTTTATGCACTGGAGTTGTTTGCAAAGACTGAAAGCTTCACTCGCTTTGCACACTTGTGCTTTGTTCTGTCCCTGTACAAAGCACAACAGAACCACTCTCTTCCTGATGAATTGTATGTCAAGAAGTTCTATCAAATTACAGTTATACTGCATTGGAAAGATTTTTCTAGTAATCAGTGAAGACTTCATCAGATTTATGGTGTCATAACTGAGCCAGGTAGTTAGAAATCTAACCTTTTGTAATATCACTGGTTGCATATTAATGTTTTAAATATCTAAACCACACATGAATGTTGTAGGACATTTTTACTTTAAAAGTTACTGTAGAGATTTGATGGTACATAATCCCATTAAAACAGAAGAGTGCAAGAGGAAATGATCCATTTGCAATTATAATTATGCATATTGAGATTGACCATTCTTTAAAAAATTGGAAGTGCAAGGTTGAGAAGGGTGCTTGAGCAATCACTCTTTGTTGAGAGCATTGATGGAAGAATAAAAAATTTGAGGGAGATTGATTTGTCAGTAATCTGCATGAAAAAGTATGGGAAGCATTTCTTGGGAACATGAAGGGGAGGTAACCCTTTCACTGTCATGGTTAGCTTTGCTTGGAGAGCCACCACAAAAAGACACATCAGAACCAGAACAGCAAGTAACTCTGAATTACTTCACCTGCTCTTGACACTTGATAAATAAAGAGTATTAGTTGATCAGCTTCGTTTTGGAGAGACAGCATGGCCTCATGGGTACTCCAGAGGAGGTGGGTTTTGTTATAGCTCTGTCAGGGGCCTGCTTTTTGACCTTGAGCAAGAATTTTTTTTCTCCATGCCTTTCTTTCTGCTGTTCCTTGATTGCCTTGTCTTCTTGGAGGATGAGCTCTTCAGGAGAGCGATTTCTTTGCATTGTGTTCTGTGAACAATGAAGTCTGAGCCTCGCCAAAGCCTCTAGGGGCTTCTCTGAAAGAAATTATAATTGTTAGCTTTAATCACTTTCATCAAAAGAGCTTGGTAATGGAGGATGGCAGTGTGGAGGATTTGGAGAAATCTGTAGGGTGCCTGTAATTAAGTCACCATGGGTGCGAGTTGCTGATTTGGTTTCATTTGGCTGATGTGGAGATGCTGATGCCCAGGAGCAAGGCAATGCTGCTCCATATGGGTTTTCATCCCCAAAAGCACAACGCTGGGTGCTCCCTCCTCTGCTTCTGCAGAGCCAGAAGGGAGGTGCTTGGGCACGTTTTAGCGAACAAGGCTTTTTCAGAAGCCTCCTACTGGTTGCCTGGAAAACTTCATGTGCTTTTTTGTGGGTCCCTCTGTTGCGAGCATTTGCAGCAGAAATTGGACTGCTTGGCTTTTTGCAGCGAAGACAGCTGCTTAAGGGTGAGCCATCCCATCTTGACATCCCTGGGTTCTCCTCCCAGCCTTTGCTGTTGCCAAACAGAAAGTGTTTATCTCTGCGGTCCTTATTAGCAGCTTCTGGTTTGGGATGGAGGAGCAGCAGCATGCCAGTTTGCAGATTAATTACCCTTCTTGTGGCGTCTAGTGATGCAGAGCAATGTGTCCTTGTCCTCTTTGGGGGGATGCATTACTCACCACAGAAGAGGATTCAGAAATAATTAGCCACATGAACACCAGCAGCCACGTCAGTGAAAGTGGCCTGTGTTGAAGGATCTGCATTATTCATTTAGCAGGAAACCTGGCTGGTAGAGCTCCAGGGTAATATGGGATGAAGCAAGGGAGAGAGGTGGTTTCCCCTCTCCTTAGCATCCTGAGTGAAGCCACTTTCCAAATTGTCCAGGCAGAGTATGACCAGGGCAGAACTGGGGGAGAAGCAGCAAGTGCTCTCTGAGAAGCACTGTAGGTTTGAGGGTGAGCAGGTTAGTCAGGTGCCATGGAGAGCAGCAAAAGAGGATCAAAACAAGGTTCCCTTGCATAAAGGGCAGGAGCTATACTGCTCTTAGTATTGGTAGGAGTCAGAGGTAAAGGAATGCCTCTTTCTTTGGTGTGTTTATTCTCTCTCTTAAGGGGTAATGCCAAATCCCTGTAGTTCCTGCAGAGCGCCGCTGCCAGTCAGCACCGACTTGCTACCAAGTGTTTTGTAAGATCTTTGCTCTTGCAGGAATCCCTGTATAGTTCCCTTCTTATTTTAATCAGAACAAGAATTCCCCAATCTGCATTTTAAATCTGCATAGAAATAGCATATGGCAGAGGCCAACTCAAGGTTACACATTTGGCATTTGGGAAGGGAAGGCAAGAAAAATTTACCAGTCAGTACACTCACATTATGATAAAATAAAGGTGAGCTGGGAGAAGAGCATGTGCTGAATCCTGAAACGACACAGAAGGGCCATAAACCACAGTATGTTGTGCTATCTCCAGTCCTTTATTCTCCAAGCAGAAGTAAAATGTGGGGTATCATAAATGAAATAAAGATCTTGTTTTAATTTTATTTTAAAAGCCGTTGCAAGGCAGTGGGGTGGCAAACATTAACTTCTGCAAACTAGTCAAACTACAATTTCTTTGCTCTGTATTGCTCTCATCAAATGAGAATTATTCTCCAAAAGCTTCTTGGAACCAGGTAAAGGTTTTGCTATAAAGCACAAGCAGAGTAGTCTAAACAAATGGCATTTTTCCTAGAAATAAAGTATATGGATGCCCTTATGAGGTGTTGCCTGGTCTGCTCTACACTTGTGAAAGTGGTTTTTCCTACTGAAACTCTATATATTTGGTCAAAATCCAAGGCTGAAAACGGGTATAGTCCCTACATCTAGAGACTTTTTCATTTGTACAGTGAGGAATAATAACTGGCCTTACCCTGAGTTTGCCTATAAATTTCTTAGATGATCCAAAGCCTGTTTATTGCTTACAGAGGCAATTTTGCTGACAGGCAAGCTGGAATAGGTCTCTTTTTCTTCCAGAGCATCCATACTTGCCTGTTACAGAGAAATCACTCAAAAAGCAGCATGCATGCTGGACTCTCAAGCCTTGTTTTAAGTTTTAATTTACTTGTCTGACTTCCAAGGTTACTGAATGCAAGCAGTTGCTTCTTCAGTACATAAATAAGATGAATTATGCGTTCGGGACCGATGCCTCGGCCTCGTTCTTCTCATGCTCTCAGGAGAGGACCTGCCGAGGAGTGCTTAGAGCTGGGGCACAACTTTCTTTTTTTTTTGCCATTGAAAATGAAAGTGAGACCTTACTGGATTAGCTGAGGTGTCAAACTGGAATGTCAGGACCATTTTTTTTTGGTCTGAAACTTTTTGAAGGTGTAGGGTGGTCCAGGGTGTGGAACCATGACATTAGAATGAAAGCTGTGCTACAGCCCTGGTTGGGCAAGGCTTAGGGACCCACTGCTGCAGCTGGAACAACTGGTCCCAGTTTAACACTGGATCCTATTTAAATCAGCCTTTAAAGTTTTCTCATTTCAATACACTTCTTTCAAATGACATGACTTGTGTTTTCCCCTACAGGTTGCAGAAAATGAGCTGGGTTTGTAGTTAATATTGGAAGCAAAATTCAGGCAGGAGGACTCATTGCTGTTTCCCTTGCATGGGTTTTTAATTATATTTTCTAATTGTTTCAGTGGGATGGGATGAGGTCCTGGGGTCCTGTGCCATCCAGCTTGACTCTGACAAGACTGATTCTCACTGGAGTTTCATCTGTAGCAATCCCAACTGTGAGGAGCAATTTCTCATGTGTAATTAATCCTAATAAAACCAACACTTCGAGGAGGCTGACCTGGATCCATCCCTTTCATTGTTTTGTCAATTAATGTTATATTTAGCATCTAACACTATAATTAGAAGAAAATACTGAAGATGTAAAGGGACAGAGAAATTATAAGTTGCAGCTGCTGAGGAAAAGGAATTACTATCTTTGCAATCATAACTTATTTTAACTTCTTTTCAAACCAGATGTTTTTTATTCTGGTACAGCAACCTCTAAAAACCTCTGATGAATTGTCTGGTTTAACACTGGTTTATCCAGATGACACTGGAGTCTCTGAAGAGATACACATGTACCTGCATTTGTGTTTGGTATCTACTTGAACCGCTAAGTTTTGGTGGTTTTTTTTTTAAATTTTTTTTTTTATTGGCAGTGATACTGTCCACTGATTTTTCACCTGACCATTGTTAGATATGTGTTAGTACTGTCTTCCCATGCAGAGATGTGCTTCATAGACATTAAAAATCCTTACAGGCTTTTCAAAATCAGATCTGTTGACCAAAACCAGTTGTATATTGCTGTATCCTCTGGTGAATGTATAGCAGAAAGTTCACAATTGTCTAATAAGGCCTCAGAGGCAAATATAGATGTTTTTTAATTGTTTTCTTTTTCTCTTTGTTTCCAGAAATGTTGAATACAGCACTCTGCAAAAAACAGCGTGTGGATTTCTAGCACCTGAAGAACAAGAAAAGGTAATTACTGGACCATACAGTCTAGCCTCATTTGTTTGCTGTGCTAAAATATTTAGATCTGATCACGTTGCATGAGCCTCCAACACTGTCTCTGCATGTGGGTTTTGTGTATTTTCAGTTATGCAGGCGCAGTTGTTTCTTGAGAATATTCCTTAATGTAAAGGGAACAGGGGAACAAAAGCAGCAGAGCATGAAAATGCTGAAGCTAATGGTAGGGAAGAGCATACCGTGAATATTTTCAGTGCATGTAGAAGTGAAAAGGATAAAAGAGGGGGAAGAAAAAAATCAAGTCTTGTATGTGCCAGTGGAAGAAGGGCTGCAGACTTCGCTGTGCTTGCAGGATTGCCTGGTGCAGCCTTGCAGCCTGCTGGGCCAGTGTGGGAGAGGCTCAGTGTTCATCAGTGTTCATCAGTGTTCCAGCAGCCTGCTCGTGTGTCAGTGACCGAGCACCTCGTGGGTGGTGCACCCTGCTCCAGAGGCTGTGAGCTGCCCTGCTGCCTGCATTGCCTGCCTCTTGCAATCGAGTTTCCTGATCCTCCTGGGTCGTGACATTTTGTTGGGGCAACGCAGCTTGGCAGGGCTGTGGCTTGGTTGCTGGTGTTAAACAAAATGCTGTTCATCAAACTTTCATGAGACACTTTGCCAGGGGCTGCATCTTGAAAGAGTAGGCTCCAGAAAGCAGTGAGCAGAGCTGTGCTGCTCCGTGCTGCTGCCATCTCCTGTATTTTCTTCTGCCTTCTTTCCAAGGCTGAGAGGTGAGCACCCCTACAGGGCCTGGGGTGGTTTTGCACTCTTTCCCCCCTGGAGGCAAGCGAAGTAAAAGCTGGACAAGGCAGGCATGGCCATGGTGAAGAGTGGTGGTCCTGCTTCAGCTGGTACATCCCTTCAGCTGTATGGTGATCCAGAAGAGCTTACCTCTGCCTTGAAGTCTGTATAGGGCATGATTATTACTGGGGTTAAGCTGAGGAATCTGCATGAGCTGAGCCTTTCAATAAGTTTTTGTAGTAATTAATAAAATGACCTCAAAGTAAGAAAAGATGTTGGCAGATAGCAGTATGAAGAACAAAATGAATATATCATGTGAAGGTCTGTAAATCTGAGAATGGCAAAGCAAGCTTAGTGAGACTTAAAAATATGAATGTGAACAGAGAGATGGTGGATGCTTCTGGGGTCAGGAAACTTTTTTTATGAACATGTGACATGTTTTTACAAGACAGTTAATTTCATTGCTTGGATTTGAAATATGCATGTGAGTGACATCTTGTGTTCACTACATCTGCAGTGCCATAACTGCTGATAATTAGCACGTGCATGTTACAGGCAGTTGCCCAGATGACAAACACAGACAAATCATAGGGTGGAACAATTCTGCTTTCTCCATGTATCAGCATTATCATTTTCTGAAAGTTCATCTTTCCACCCTACAAATGGAAGTGTCATCTCAAGAGACATGTTGAAAAACACTTCAAGGGTCTAAATTTGCAACTTGTTTGGAGCCTTGTGTATTTTTCCTGTGGTGGTTTCTGCATGCATCAAGTTAGTGCAAAATCATGACAGGAGAGGAAAAAGAGACAGAAGAAGAAGCTCTTGGAGCAAATAAATGCTTGATCAAAGTGCATTAAGCTTTTGGAGAACCACATTCTCCTGTATTTGGGATCACAGTGTTTTGAACTACCTTCCATGTCCTAACAAATGGGATTCATTTTCTTAGATATTTCCATTTGGATTTATGGTGTAATTTAGAACTCTGTAATGCCTTCTGTCACCATCACCACCTCATTTCTCTGCTGCGGGACTGTCATGTTTGACTACTTTACGTGTATGGGAGATGTGGGATAACTTTACTGGGAGTCAGAAAATTCAGTGCACTGAGTATAAGTCTGTTTATCCATGTCAAAAAGAAAGGTTGAAAAATCAGATTTCTTTAAAATAATGAGTTTTCCAAGGGGAATAATGGAAAGGTGGTGCAGATTACAGTATGACACAATATGTTGGTGAAGAGGGAGACTGTCCCATGCTATTGAGTCTCACTGGTATTTCACTGCTCTTTTATAAGAAGGTGAAATATTAGTTTAAGTCATCCGTGCAATTTAAAATTATCTCTACAAGTTCTGTCATTTATGTTTGTTTATGCTTTTGGTACAGCTGTAAGGAGATTTTTTTTACAAAAGCAATATTTCTTTTTGTGAGTAAGAGATTAAAAACCCGCCTGCATTCATCATGGCTACGTGCTTTCTGAGGCCTTGAAACACAAGTACCCACACTTCTGCAATGTGGCTCAGACATGGGAATTACTCCCACTGGGTTTCTTAAAAGCTATAGGTGTTGTTTTAAAGTTTCACATAAGTTTCAATATTCTAAGCAGGTAAGGGTATATATGCGGAAAAAAAGGCCATTCATGTTATATTTGACCTCCTGCTCTGTGAGATCACGTAGTTACACACAGTTTTTTTTTTCATCCCATGAACAGGATCCCACTGAGTTATTTAGCTCTATCAGCTGTGTGAGCAGAGCAAGCATGAGCTCTTTTATTCCTCTAGACTGCAAAGGCATCCTTTTATTTGGTGCTGTGTGGCACTGGGTTGCAACGGTGGGCTAGGGATGTATCAGATGTATTTCATGGCAGTCGAGACACAGTAGCTGCTCTACACATGAGCCAGCCCTAGGAAAGGCTTTGCCCCATCTTATGGAGGTAGTGACCTTGATGGGTATGTTCACCCCTGTGCAATGGGAGCTTTTTGCAGATGGAGTGGATTTCATGCTGTGCTTCTGGGTCCAAAGATGCAGAAATTGAGACTGTGCTTGTCTTTGCTGCGTGGCCAGACCGAAAGAAGAAATCCCACAGCTCAAGGGCATGAGAAGCGCTTTCTTCTTTTGTTCTTGGTGTCTTTTTTTTATTTTTTTACTGGCTGACCATGACATTAAGATTTCTAATTAATTTAGAAACCACAGGCAGTTGAAGAGAGTGAGCAATGTAATAACTGGGCCATGGGGCAGAGTAAAAGCACATCAATTATTCAGGCAGTCGCTGCTGCTTATTCCCTTCCCAAAGCTGGGCTGGCTGTCAGCGTGTGTCAGTGATGCTGCTAATGCCCTTCAGAATTTACATGCATAAATAGTGGCCTTTTAAAAGCTGCATGAGGATAACTTTAGTATTTCCAGCAATAGCTTCCAGCAGCATGCTCTGTCTAGTGGGTACCAGCGGCTCCAACCACTGTTTTGGGTGCCTTGTTCAAAACTGGGATCTTGGCAGGTGCATCCCCCAGAAGCCTCTGCTGTGGAGAAGTTGCTCCTCAAAGAGGTTGAGGGGCACCCCAAGCCATGCAAAGAAAGAAGCAGTCCTGCTTTAAAATGCAGGTGGTGCCTGAGAGTGTTCTCTCTGGATAAGTGAAGTCCAGCATCCCTTACCATGCATCATCCCCTCCTTCAGTTTCTGGGATCTTCAGGCTGGGAAGATGCCTTGGATGCCAGTGGGGCTGGACCCAGTGCAGTTGCTCTGTAGGGTTGAGGAGCAGGAAGCATCCTTCTCTCTGCTCTGGCTGTTGCAGGTCCTGCACTTAGAGCAGTTGCAAAGGTTGAAACAGAGGAAGCTTTTCTCACTGCCAAGAGCTACGCTCACAGGACTGGTGGTGGTTGTCTTGCCTGGGTGCACCTCAAATGTTCAGGATGCTGCAGGGAACAACACTGGTTCTTGCATTGAACCTGCAAGGGAAGTGAAAACTGGGAGACCTGATGGATTTTTCTTCCATGGACTACAAGTGGATGACAAAGCCTTACTTTTCTGTCTGGTTGGCATGGTTATACTGACTGCTGGAGGCAGCCACCTTGCTTTTTTAAAAAGTGAACTAATTTGTGAAGGCAACAAAATAAAATGAGCCTTACTAATTATGTGTTGTGCTGGTGAAATGACCAGTTTGGGTTTGGAAAATGCTGGCTGTAATTAATGATGAAAGGCTTTTTCTCTCATCTGTGTAGCCATTATGAATCACTTCTCCCCATGAAAACTTTTAAAATCTGTCTCACTGGGGAGCCTGAGGAGGAACAGGTAAAATGGATTTGCCTTAATAGCTGCAGTTGTAACTTAAACACTTGAAATGATATTAAGCATCTTTCTCCATTAGCATTTCATGTTGATCCTGATGATATACCAGCCGAGGCTAAGACAGGATCAACGTTCATTAAATGGCAGAAACGAAACTCTGTAGACAAATGCTTTGGCTAAATGGGGCCTTCATTGCACTGAGAACAAGAATGCAATTATCTGAAATGTTTGTTTACAAAATGTAATTCCTGGGGAGTATCTTCTCAGATTGCTGCTTACGTCTCTTGGGCTGGTTTTGTTGCCAAGGCTTGCAGGTTGACGGGTTTTGCAAAGCTTGGTTGTAGTATGTACATAACAGATGTTTCAAACTTTGCATGGAAAAGCTGAACCCAAGTGAAGAGCAGGGGCTAATCTGCAGGTGTGCCAGAGTTTATTTGTGCATTCCTCACATTTATTTTACAGCGTGCAGTTAAGTGCAATTAATAATAATTATTAGATGTTCCAGATACTAAACAACATAGGCTGAAGAGAAGCTGGAAGTTGTGCAGCACTGAGTGCTGTTACTGCTGTCCTGCTCCCCACCTGCAGCCTAGCCCAGGGGAATCACTGAAGGATTCCAGCTGGGTGAGGATGCATCTCTGCCAGGATAACTGCATGAAGAGCCTTGTCCTGGATATTTGACAAACGTGGGCACCCTCATAAGGTGGTTTCACCCATCCACAATGCAAATGGTGCTCTAGAAATGCTGCTTCTCTTTGGGTCACAGAAATGGCCAATGGGAAACACAACTGCTGCCATCCAGATGTTAGAGCAGGTTTTGTCACTGTGTAGGGTTTGTGGAGTGGCAGGGATCATGTATTTTGAGCCTATGCTGATACCAACAAAACAGCATCATAGTAATTGTAAGCATGCAATAAAACATTGCACTGCGTGCTTGGATATGGTGTGGCAGTGTTGTTAGCTTTTTTTTTTTGTTGTTTTTTTAGTCCTTGTAAAAGGACTTTGCTTTCCTTGTGGTTTTCTCTAGTGTCTTCCCTGCAACTGAATAGTGTCTGCACTTACCCATGGGTGATACTGGGCAAGTAAGCATCTCCTGGACACATTTCCCCCAGGTATCTGGTGGCAAACATGAAACAGTTACCAGAATAATACATTTTTTTCCCCATTTGCTGAATACAGGATATTAATAAAATAGTCAGTGTAATCTGTTTGGCGATGCCTTGTGGTCATGTTAAATGATGGGGAACAGACTAATGAAGTCCATCCTATTGATGGATAAGGGCTACAATTTACCAAGCCTGCAGTAACTGAAGTAAAACAAGAGTTGCTTTTGCCTGATGTGCAGAGTGGTGGGTGATGCACAGGTATGTGTATGTTGTACTGAGTACAGCAACAGAGCAAGGGGATGAGCTCTGCACCTCTGTGGGAGTTGGGGATGGGATGGGGCTGCTCCAGAGGCTCCTCACGTGGTTGCAAGGGGTAAAATCTCAAAGTCTTTCACATGTCTTAGCTGTGACTTGCTGACAAGCTCACCGCAGTGTTGAGGGTCTTGCTGCCTCCTCCTGTGCAAAGGATGCTCCCGGCAGCGCTTCTCCTTCAGGCGGTGAAAGGGAATTGCAGGAGTCGATGCAGGGGCTTGCTCCTTGTGAGGCACTGCTCGGGAGATCCCTTGGGAGTCTGTGTTAATACAGCATTTAAAACACTGCTTTTTCAGTGTCAGCACTGGAAATGACAAATGCTTCCCTTCATTTGAGAGAAGTGTGCCTGATATTAAATGCTTATATGTGCCTGAGAGTCTATTCTCAAGACAGTATATGGGCCTATCTCCTAGGAAAGCTAATTGCACTGTTAGGAGAAGATATCCTGCTAACTTAATAAGATACTTTTATTTGTGTCTTAGAGGATTTTTTATCTGAGGTGGAAGAAATCCTGAATGGTGCCGAATTTTATTTGTAGCGTATTGTTCTTTGCTGCCCGTTCCTCTCTTCCCTTGTCAAAACTGTTCTGGAAACTGAAAATATTTTATAAGTTCAGGGCACACCTGAACAGTGTAATTGAAGGCAGGCAGCACTTAAGACAGCTGAAGAGGAATTCATTGTGCAGATGACTTGAAGCTGATTTTTTTTCCTGTGGGATACTCAGTAGGAAGCAGCATTGCCAACAGGGCTGGATACATTAAAGGTATAGAAAACTCAGGTGAACAGAAAGAACCATGGCCAAGGTGTCTCCCTTTGCTCCTGCTCTGATGTGACTTTAACATTACCTTAGATGCTGTCAAGAATCTGGGGCAGATCGAGAGTTTTATTGCCTGGGTCTGCCTTGGGGTGGAGGACGTGACTTGGGGCCTGGGGACTGCATCTACCCCCTCCCCAGAAACCCCCTCCTCTTGGCATCCCACAGTGCAGATCATCTTTGTCTTCTCTGCATTCCACAGACAGTTAAGGCACTAGGAGCTGGGCACTGAGATTTTGTGCCAGCATGATTTGAGTTTAAGTCTAATTTAGACAAAAGTTAAAAGAGCTCTCTCCCCTCCCTCTCATGCAAAGTACACTGGAGGGTGTAAATGCACTGTATGTGGCTTGGAGACATTTCCCTGTGGTTTATTGCTTTGCTTTTATTGATGGGCTGTGTTTGCTTTCACACAAACTGATTCATTTGGACACAATGATTTGTTTCGCAGAAGTTGTTTGCTTAGGGATGAAGGCTGAATTAAGGGAGTTTTATGGGGTAGAAACTTTATTTCCACAGACTTCTTCAGATCTCAGTTCCACTCCCTGCAAAGTTTGTACAGGCAGAGATAAAGTGGCCCTTGGCCAAACGGGGAAGATGCAATGTGCCAAGTAGCTGTAGGGAGAGCAGGAGGGTATGTTAAATTACAGAGAGCTTTTGAAAATTTTAGAATGTCCTGCAGGAGCAAAATGATGGACCTTGTAAAAAATTGCAAGGTGATCTAATTCTGCTTTTTAATTTACAAAAATAAGAACAGAATTGGAACAATCGATCCAATTTTATTAAAGTACGAAGATATGCTAAGTACAGCATTAGATATGTATTTTTTCACTATAAATACACCCCCAAGGAATCATTCTATTTTTAAGATGAACTTGGTATTATGATAGTGTAAAAGAAGTCTATAATTTATAATTCCAGTTGGAGGTGAAGAAATTTAACATGTCACCTTCTCTATTCATTACTCCAACAGTCAAGACTAACAGACTGTTCCTTCACCTTTGCTGTCAATCACTGAGATAGACCAATTATGGATTTGGTTAAAAATATATATATATCATAAGAGAAAATGCAGCAGAAAAGGTTCAACATGCTAATTAAAACCAAAACAAAACAAAAACAAAACAACTCATCTGTTAGAGTACATTTAGTCCTAGACTGTATGAGCTTCATGGCCAAAACTCCTCAACTATTACTCTGGTCTTTCTGAAGGTGCCATATGGACTAAGTTGAGAAGTGGCTCTCCAGTGTTTGTGTGTTGGAAAAAAGCTGGTGACAACTGACAGTCACATCTTGTACCATTTTGAAACACTCACTGCCTGGCAATTCTTTGGGGGAAAAAAAAAATAAAAAAAAGGAGGAGGTAAAAGATAAAGTCGTATATTGGTATTTAGGTCTTCATTGTGCAGAGCCACTCAAGTATGCTGAAAAACAGAGTGCATTCTGGCTGGGTTGAGATCCTTATTAATTTTAAGCATTAGATTTGGAGTTTTGAGCCTTAAGGTCTCCAGTGTAGTGCTTCTTTAGTACTCAGTTTAGAGGGGACATAATTCCACTGACCTCTGTTCTGCCAGTACTAAATATTCAGGGTGCTCCAAAATAATTCCATAGACCTGAAACTGGAAAATCAGATTCCTTATTGAGATGCATAAATATAGTTGCAGGTCTCATAATCTTGTTTTAAAGCAGCAACATTTCTTTGGGGTATGTTTATTATGACAAGATACACATGGCCAAACTTAAATATAGTTAACCTAATATGATCAGACTGATTTGGAGCAGAGGTAGGTCAACACTAAGTGCTTTTGAAAATCTCATCCCACCTCTCTAGAGATTAGGGCACAGCCTCAGCCTAAGTCATGCTGAAGAGGCAGAAGGAATGTTTCTCAGTGGAGGGAGGGTTCATGTGGACAGCAGAAGCACGGAGCAGACTGGGGTAAGAAATACCTGCATCCAGATAGAATAATATCCAGCTTTGCCCAAGGCTTGAAAGTTAACCCCTTGGTTGCATCTGTGACTCTGCTACTGGTGAAGTATGCTTATGGGCAGCTTCCCTGTTGTGTGTAGGTGCATCCTCTCCTCTCGTGTTTTGATCAGTACTGCTGCACCAAGGGAGTAAAGAGGAAAAACTTGAGGCTCCCCTCCCCTCCCCTCCCCNATTAAAAAAACATAATATAGCATAAACAGTAAGTGTAGCCTTTGAACTGCAGCAGCACAATGCCTTTTGTAAAAGCACACAGCTTATTTGTGTATCACATGTGTGTGACTTAAACCTCATGGGTTTCTTTCCATGATCGATCATTTTATCCAGGAACACACTGAGTAAGTGGGTCTAAACCTATTGAGGCTAACCCTTTGAGACTGTCTTTTGCATGTTCTTATTACATGGAGCCTGCAAAAGACTGGAAAGACATTTTGTTAGTATCAGTGTATCCCTGGGGCAGGCCTGACGCCAAATAAAAGGAAGAAAAACCTGCAAATGCTCAAGGCAGAGGATAGGAAAGAAGCAGCAGGTTGAGTAAACAGATGGGGTGGGCCAACATTAAGAGCAGAATGGTTATGGTAAGTGTAATGTGCAGGAGTCACAGTACATCAGCTGGCTAATCAGTGCTGAATGGTTTGTAGGCATCTCAGCAGAGGTGAGTTTTAAGGAGGCTTGAAGGAGAACGGTGTCGTGGCTCTACTCTTCTCCTGCAGAAAGAGGGACTGCGAAAGGCATGGAGGTTATTACTTCAGTGCTGCTTTTCTGCATATATTCTTCCTTTTCTACATTCTTTTTCTTTTTTTTTTTTCAATTTTTTTTTTTTTTTTCTCCACATTTGCTACAGAGTCTCTCTAATGAGCCAGGGTGGTTGTTGGCCCAGATGCTGCACTGCAAATGCTATTTTTTAAACCAGCTGAGAATCTGGTCTGATATTTAGCAGCCACTTAGTACTTTCATCTTCAAAGTACTGTGCAAACATTAATTAATTCTGCTGGGGAGCGTATAAGAAGGTGCTGCTGGAATAGTTATGCAAACTGCAGAGCCACAGGAGATGCAAGGACAGTGTTGCTGGGCTTGGGAAGTCTATGCTTACATACATAATTCAGCAGAGCACAGCACAACAGGTGCTTTCATGGCAGAAAAATTGCTTTTAGGTACCTGTTTTTTCCATTGAGGGGGCACTTGTTGTTTTCAGTGGAAGAATGTTGCTGCTGCCCTGCTTGGGTAGATGGGCAACCTGGGATTTCTGTTTCCACATCTACTGCCTGCAGATGGGTTCAAGCTGTCAGAGACAGTAACTGAGCAGCCAAACAAATGCTCTGTGGATGCTCAGTGCTGAGGTAGAGAGGCTGTGCAGGAGTCAGGGCTGCAGTTGCATGCTTTTCACTTGGAAAATGAATAAACCACTTGCAGCACATGCACCATTTTGCCCCTGCAGATGCTGGCTTGGCAGGAGTGAAAAAGCTCAGCAGAGCTGCAGAAACAACTGTGGGAAAGCCTTCCATCTTCTCTTAAGGGCAGCATCAACAGCCTTTGGCATGGGCTGCAGTAACTTGCCCTGGAGATGATGAGGAGTGCTCACCCATCCCCTGCTGCTGGCTCTGCACAGGCAGGGCAGCAGCAGCAGCTATGGAGCAGCAGCAGCAGCCCCTAAAGCTGGCACCATCACCAGCATCTCCCAGCTGCACACCTCTGGCACGAGATCCATTGAAATGCCTGTGCTTTGAGACATGCCTGGAGCGCTGCTTTTGAGTGGAAACACAGCTCCAGACACCGAATCCGCTCAACTAGTCATTACATTAAAAGGAGCTGTAAAAAGATTGTGCCTACTGATGCCAAATTATTAGCAGAGAACCACATGGGCTTTATATGACTTGATTAATGTTGTGTCAATCCACTCCAGGTTGAAACAGGCATCTAGGGGCAAGAAGGTGTGCTATTTTTTGGTATGATGGAGCTAAGTCAGAGTAGGAGCACTGATAAAACAGAAAGGGAAGGCAAAGGGATGCTTGATGCCAGAAAATAAGATGGCTGGAAAGAGATTTTGCTCACTGCATGTCTTTCAGGGGTTGGATATGAATCTGTGCTTTGGTCTGAAAGCTGAAGGCAAATGGTGTATTCATATTGAGTGGAAATGGGTCTTTGAGCAAAAGACAGATTCAGGTTGATAGGAGGGGAGCTGGGTTTTGATTAGACTTTGCTGGCCTTGCTCAGATGAGCAGGTGGTGGAAGCTTTAAACTTCTTGCACAACTTGTTTAATAACAATTATCACCATGGCAATTTTTAGAAACTGTGCAGATGCATTTAGAAAAAGTGTATTTCTTTCAGCTTTGCCAAAATAGGTTGATAAAATGTTCCTGATGGCAGGTTTGCATTCACTGAGATACTACTGATAGTTTTTTGAATTTATTGTTCAAGTTGGTGAATTAAGGAGCCAAGGAAAGAGAGATCACAGCTGAGACAGTTGCTTTTCTAGTGTACATGGTCTGTGCATTTAAGATAGTAAAATTATATCTAGAACTGCACAGTTTTAATTTCCCGCTCTTCCTAAGATTTCAATAGATTAGCATGCTCAGAAATATTTCTTTTTAATCTCAAGATATTACCATGCCTAGGTTTGCATGAAAGGCAAGGCTGGATGTCTTGAGGCTTGAAAGCTGTAATCAAAGATGTTTATATGAAATTTTAGTGTTCCATCATATCTTACCGTCTTGGGAGTGAAAAAATAAACTTAATGAACCTAGATCAGACAGATTTGTGATGAAGTCCCAAAGAAAAGAGAGGGTTTGCAAGTAGCTGTGATTTTGCTGTGTGATTTTAATTTTATGGGCCCCTGTTGTTCAACGTTTTCTTCAGAGTAACTAAGAGTTGCATTAAATATTAAACAAACGGTGTGATGATTCATAAAGAGGGTCATGAGCTCCATATGTGAGTTAGAAATTTAATCTCCAGCTGGTTTCACTATAATCCATGTCATATGTTTAGGATCAGAGAACTCCAGTGTCTTCGAATAATTAGTTAGTGATCAAAACAGAAAAAAAAAAAATCCATTGAAACTATTTTCTCTTAGAAAAAGCTGTTTCTTCAAAACAAAATTGCTTGTTAAAGCTCATTAATTTTAATGGGGTTTTCTTTTGAGCGGAAGTAAGACAGAAATAATTTGGAAGATGTCAGAATGTCTTCTTGATAGTTGCAGAATTGATAATATTTTTTTGTGTTCAGTGTCTTGCATTTAGAGTTGTAACTCTTACTCTTTTTTAATAGCAAAGAGGAAAGTGAGACTTTTTCATCAAATGTAGCTTATTTTAATTAACCTAAAATAACTTTCTTTCTAGAAGGCTGTTTCACCAGAAAGGAAAACTTGATTAGCTTTTTTCTGATATGTGTATATAATTTTAATACTAGTTCAGGTATGGAACAAAGAAATAAAATCTCCAAGTCTTTTATTTGTATTAGGAAATTAATTTTTTTCCCTGCTTCCCCCTGGAGCCCTGGAAAAATACCTGTCAGCCTTTCACTGCAGAGACAAATATGCTGAGGTTTTCCCCAGGCTTTGCAGAGGTTGCATCCTCCTTTGCATGACAATTATGAGGGGATGCTGGGGGATACCAAGTGAGTGAGGTACTTGCTCATCCTTTATAGCAGCCTTGCACACACACACAAACACAGAGACACAGACACACACAAGACCAGTGCTCATCCAGTTTCCCAAGAAGTTTTTCTATGCTCCAGCTTTCAGCCTGCACACAGATGCATGCGTGGAGTTTTCGTATTGTCTCAGCTGCATCTTACCTTTGAGCTATAAAAGATGGTTTTTTTGGGGGGTAATTTGGAGGTTAAATATCACATCTACACTCCAGAAATACCGTGGGGGGCAGTGGAAGTGCAGGCCCTTGTTGCTGTGGGGTGGGTTACTTCACACGTGGTACTGAACATTGTGTGGCTCTGAGCAGTGCTGCTGCTGCATTTGGCTGCTCAGCTCATGAAGTCAGTCACAGCACATGCTTGAATTTGAAAGCAGGCATATGGATGCACACAGAAGTAGAGTTTTAATGCCTACAGCATGTATAGACCTCTGAAAATACAACTAGACTTAGTCTCCTAGGGAGGAGGGCTGTCTTTCTTGGCGTGTGGCTTGGGTCTTACCTCTTTGTTCAGAAGGAATTAGGGTATGCTGTTTCCTTCCCTGTGCCAGGATGGTAGCATCTGGAAGTTATAGGAGAGCTGATGGGATGGGATCTGCGGAGTTACTGGTCCAGTCTCCCATTCAGGGCAGGACAATGTCTGCATGAGACCAGTTTGGTGGTGACTTTGTGCAGCTGTTACCTTAAAAACCTCCAAGGCTGGAGGTAGCACTGTCTCTCTTATGACCTGCCAATACCATTGAATCTTATTTTTAAATCCTTTTTTTTCTTTTACTGGAACAAATTTAAGGTAAGAGAAAATAAGTTAGATTTAAAGGATAAAAAAAATGACATCTACTTAACTGTGTTAAAAACATGTAATAGGGAAGCATGCAAATGGTTACGCAAGCAGGAGTTTGGTATCTAATTGTAAATTAGATAGACAGCTGCAGGGTATCAATAGACATATGGCAGGAGTGTAAATAGTTTGCTCGCACTTTAGTGACATCTTGGAAGGCTGTGTGTAAACTTTCTGAAGTGAAGAGAGAAAAGACGATTTCCTGGAAAAGAGGGTTTTTTGAGAGAAATAATTGCTAATAAATAATCTGTGTCCCTCTGGAAGGCGAAAGTTTTATTTTGGCACTCGCTGAAAAAGCAGCCTCTAATCAGACTGCATTTTCCTGCTTGGCTGGCGAGCACCAAGCAAGCCGAGGAAGGTGCCAGTGGCATTGTGTGGCTGGAGCCATCACAGATCAGAGCAGCTCCTCCATGGGACCTGCCTGCTGATTTCAGCATGACCTCCTGGCAGATGCTCTGTCTCTGCCAGGATTTAGGGTAGGTGACAAAGAGGAGGGTAAGCGGTTGAGTGATTCAAGAGAGGGTGGTGTCAGATTTTCTGGAATGTAATTGTGTATGTCAGTGGCCAACACTCCTAGGTCTTCCACCAAACAGAATACAAGAATTGTCTGTGTCCCTAGACCTGGTGCTTGCTGCTGCTTGTAGCAATCTTTAAAATAATATCCTAGTGGAGTGCAATGCTGTAAGACACTAATTTTGGCTTATTTTGCAAGCCAGCAAGGCTGTCTAAATATTTAATGCTCTTTCGTTAATAGCTGGCCATCATACGTTTTGCTTTATATTAGATGATACTATCGAGGCCATAAAAATTCCCAATCTAATTAATGATACCTAAGGCTGGTTCTCTTATTATCTAAAAGACAGAGCAAGAGTAAACCTTGAATAGCTTGCTTGATTTCTGGATGGGTGTCCAGTGACTTCTTAAATATTTCTTGTAAAGTTTGCAGTGGGCCAAACTCTGGCGCTTTTGAGGTCAACGGTAGCTATTCCAGTTTACTTTGCTGGGTTTGTGCATCTGCCTTAGGGACAGATTTCAGTCCCATAGCTTGTTAATTTTAATTTTAGTCAAAGGGCCAGACTTACTTAGAAACTTAATTTAATTTTTTTTTATAAGACAATTTCTGAAGGATGCAGAGAAGCTTTTATGGAGTGGGAACAGTGAAAGGAGAGCAAGAAAAATCAAAGAAATTCAGACATCAGTAATGTTTCAAAAGTACATTTCACAAGGGAGTTTTCCTTAACTTTCCTTCAAAGATGACATGACAGAAAATTTGGTTATTAATCAATGGTGCTATCTCTCTGTTGGGTTTAAGAATGCTTTTTAGAAATGAAGATTAACATCTGGTTTAGTCTACAAAGAATTTTTAGAATTGTAAAACTTTAGGTAACCATAAATTACTTAAAGTGCGTGGAGGATTAATATGAGAAAAAAACATTTCCAAGCATTGTTCTTTAAAAGGTGAGTTTAAGCCTGTGTAGTCATAAGAGTTATGTCATTGGTATAGCCTTACCAAATAATTGCAAACATATAGAACAAATCAATCCCTGGAATCAGTGGACACACAAATGCACTGTAGGGAGTTTTATTACAGCAGAGCTTGAGGATTGCAAAACCAATTTTCCACAGAAAAATTGCTTTCATATGATCTGAGTGCCATGATTTGGTTTATTTGAAACACTGTAAGTCAAGCTGTTCGCTGGTGTTCTTAGCAGGCCTCTGTAATTCTACATTTATTTACAAAGGTCTTATTTAGAATAGAAATTGTTCCCACTGTTTGTAAATAAGAAACTGGAATATTTCTTACTTGTGTGTGTGTGTATTTAGCTGGATAATTTTCCACTCATGATGTAGGAAGGAGTGCCTCTTAGCAATGGCCATTGCTTTCTAAAAGTTACTCTGAAATGTGAGATGTGAGCTCTGTTCTTCTCCTTTATTGCAGCACATTTCTGATTTGGTTTGCAGCAAGCAGAGGACCTCGCAGTCAGCCCGTGGCCATAATGCTGTGGATGTTTTCTTCCCGTTACTGGATTTTATTATTTCAGTAGCCTCCCACTGCTTTCTCAAAGCACTTCTGTATTCACTTAAAAATAACAGTAAGTTATGCTCCTGTTAGCGATGGTGGCATTTTGGCATTTTAATGGCAGGTCATTGGCATTTTAATGACTGTGCAAGCTCAGTTCTGCTCCAGATGAGTCTAGAGAACAACATGATAAAGATCTTTTCACATCCATGTTGGAAATACTATGCTATGAAGACATGCCTAGTAGCACTGGGTGGTTTTCTGATTGTCAAAACCTTGATGTATTTTGGTTCTGAGTGCTGGAAGCTGAATAGGCTAGGGTTGTAAGTGGATAAAATGTCATTTCTTCTTCTGGAAGAATTATTTCTGTTGGTGGGTTTCTCTGGGAAGGCTAGGTTGAACTTCCTGTAGGTAAAAGAAGCCTGATGCTTTCTTTCAGTCTTACAAAACCATAAGTTCTCTTCTAGTGTGTGGTTTTGCACTTACATGGCTAAATCGAGTGCAATGGGTGCTGAATCAGACCCTCAAAGAATGCTTAGTTTTAGTTCCTAAAACACTTAAACCTATTTTTCCCCAGCTACAGATGGATAGAGCATTAATTCTTTGTATCCTCCATGGGCTTCCCTGTAGTGAGACTTGCCTGTATTCCCAGTCTTTTGTTTTCCATCAGTGTGGATATTTGGGTCACTATCTCCTCTCTTCACATCTCCTATCTGTACCTTCATTCTCTTCAAATCTGTCTCCTCCTTGGGTCCCAGGTGTGACTGGTAGGCAGCTCTGTGAAAAAAGGAAGGTTCAGTCTGAGCAAAAGTGTTGCTGATTATTGCTTGCCTCTTTTAAAGCCCTCTTAGGTATTTTTCAGTGCTTCAGCAAATATGTGGTCATTATATTCTTCTTCTGGCTTTCTCCTTCTCTGTCTTTCTAGTCTGAGTCCATTTGAGCCATGCCTAAGGGCACTGTGCCACCCCAGGAGCCTGTAGGTCCCACGTTCCAGTGGGAGGACTCCCTGACCCCAGTAAGGAAGATGCTCACTGGTGGTGGGGTGAGATCTCTCAGCTGGGAGATGCCCATTTCTGCCACAGCTCCAGCCATATCCCATTGGAGCTGCTGTGAGATGTGTAGGCTGAACCTGTGTTACAGTAGTGGAAAGGTGGAAAGGTAGAAAGGGAAGAGGATCTGGCTGCTGCAGAAAATGTCACCTTTTTGTAGGGGAGAATGGGGAAAAATTGAAAAAGGAAGGCTGCTTCTGACACCGATCGTGCAAAAGAATCTGACACTGCAAGTCTGGCTCTCTCATCCTGATCTGGATGGTCCTTCCCAAGTGCTGCATGACCTTCCCACAGCTGGCTGAGTTCCCTGCCTGACTGCTTCCTCTGGGTGCTCTACATCTGTGTGACCTCCACACTACCCACTGGTAGATGAGCAGAGAGGTATTTTACCAAGGGAACATGGACTACAGGAGAAAATGGAACATTTTAGTGCTGCCAGAAGGACTATAGTGGACCAACTGATGGAAAACTGCTTCCAAGACAGTTTTGACTTGCTTTCATTGTCTTTGAAATAATTTAGGTTTCCTGGGGGGAATTTTGTTTTTGCGTAATGCTTTATGTTCTTGGAGTTTTGATGAAATGTGAAAATGTGTGGAGCTTTTCCAGCTAGCTCAGTTTTGCCCTTCTGGAAACAGCAAGGTAGAGAGAAAAGCAAAGTCAAAAGCTTCATCTTGCTTTTTTGAAGATGGGAAGCACCATTTCTGGTGAGATTTAAGGGTGTAAAACCTTTTTTTAAATAAGAGTTTAGCATTCAGAATCTCCTGTTATTCTTGTTGTCTTGGGTAATACACTAACCTGTTGAGAGAGAGGGAAAAAAAATTAGAAAATATCTCCATCAACACCCCAATATATAACTCTCTGTAGTGCCACCTCCTGCTGGCTGGTTGCCTTGATTAACATTTTCTGGATTGGCATACCTGAAGTTTGCATATAAATTGCATGTTTACTAATGTACATTTTTATTTTCCATTGTCTTGGCTTGACAGAGGCTTCACCCTCTGGGCTTGCTGTGTTTCACTCTCTGACATATTGAGGGAAACTCAAAAGTCTTTCCCATACTTGTTCTCCATTTTTAAATGAAAATGTTACACCCTGAAGTTGAGCAGCTCAGCCTTCTTTAATGCAGTATGCAGTTTGCACTCAGATCACTTGCTCCTGATATAATTTATACATGAATCATGAATTATGTTTGGATTCTCAGGAAGCAAAGATAAATTGGGTAGAGCCACATCCAATTATGTAATGAATTCCTCAAGGTAAAATTTACAGCGGAGATGTTGCAAAGTGAAACACTGATAGAAGATTTCCAAAAGATTTGCTGCAGTATCTCCTGATAAAAACAAACCTCTGTCCATTTTAGGCATAGTAGAGCCATTTTGATTCAAACAATGAAATATTTAAAGGTGCATGGGATAGTTTTTCATTGTAGCTTAAGTGCCAGTGCATAGAAGAAGGAGGAAAAGAAGTACTTGGTGCAGTCTCACCAAACAAAAGTTCTTTCCCAAGATGTTGTAAAGAACCTGCTTCATAACTCTTTTGTATGTCTCTAAAAGCACTTTCTGTGCTGCATCTGACAGATTACATTTTGAGGAGCTATTTCCTGACCCTCAACTTGACTTTTTCTTTAACTCACTGCTGAACCCTGCCTTACCGGGCAAAATGTGACTCCTGAGCTTTTGCAAGGCGAGCAGACAACCCATGGCACTGGGAGAAGCCTTGGTAATTTCACCTCTGTTTGTGGCATTGATTTCTTTTAATGGCTTTTTGTTTGTATTTCCTTCTACATGTTTCTCACTGTATCTTGACCTGTTGCTTTTGATTTATTTTTCACTCAATACCTCAAGTAGCCCTTGCTTGGGTCATGTTGTGCAGGTTTTTTTCTGAGCAGGACTTCTTCACTCTGTCCAGTGAGATGTTCTGCTTCAGAACCCCTTACATGTCTTCTAAAAGCTGGATATCCATCTCAGCTGAAGGGTGAACAGGTGGATACATCGATGGTGTTTGTATTAAATAAATCTCCGTCTGGTGCTGTGGCTCATATTAGAAAAATTTCATGACAGTGACCAAATACCTGCACCATGTAGACATCAAGAGCTGTTAAGGGAACATTTTACTTTCTTCGCTTTGAGTTTCCTGTCCCAGCAAATCTTCATGCTGCTTTGCACCAAAAAACACCTGTCTGTGTGGTAGGGAGCTGGCTTTTGTGTGGAAATCAGGATAGTCACAATCCAAGAGCTTTGCAAGTAGAACATCTTAGCAACTCCCAAATCTTAATACCATTTAAGTGATGAATGTCTATTGGATTGACTATGGGAAATGTTGAAGTACACTGATACAAGGGAGGAGCCCAGGGCTTGGGCTTCTCATTCCTGCTTCTTTTCATGGTTCTCTCTGGTGGCTTTAATTTTCCAAAAGTTTTAAGGGTACTCTCTTGGCTCCCTCTCAAGCTGTTGTGGGAGGTTTGCTGTCATCTTCAACAGGCTGAGGATTTCCCCAAATAGGATTAGAGGGGATGTGTGCCCTGATAGAGTTCAAGGTCAGAGAGAGAAAGAAAATGCCCTTTCTTTACACAAAAGCATCCTTAAACTCTCATTGCTGCTGCCCACATGGCTGTATAGAAAAGTGTGGGAGACATAGCTGAGGGGGTTTCTAACCAGAGAGTGTGGTCTGAGGAGTCATTGAGGTGACCACAGTCTGTGGTTTGCACCAAGGGCTGTGTAGTGGGAACACTGCCAAACCAACAGGCATGTCTTCTGATGGGCTCTTCCCAAACCCAGACTGAATTATTCCATTCCTTTGGTGATGAGACAAGTCCAGTGCTTCCCGCTGTGATGGAAGTGATGTTTGGCAGTGTTGTTCTTCAATATATGCTCAGGGCTAATCACACTGAATTCTGTAGCAAGTGGATTCCAGTTGTGCAGGTCAGACTGCAGCTGACAGGAGATGGATGCTTGTGCTCACAGCTCTGCTCTGACTATAAGCTTGGGGAAGGTGTCCCAAGTGAGTGCTTTTCTGGACATCAAAAGCCGTAACAAAGTCAAGATGCACTTAAAAGTTCCTGTGAGTTTACGGCTTTCCCTATAGTCTTAGCTAAGCAAAACTTGATGGTTTTTCTTTTCTTCCAAGTTCAAATTCAAGCTGAGACAATAATTAGCATCCTGTTTGTTTGTTTGTCACCTTGAAGGAAGAAAGGTCAAATATAGTTAGCCTGAGAACTACTTTGCCTTTCCCCCTTGAAGCATTTAATTAGATTTCTCATGTAGGGTAAAAAAGAGACAGTAGAGAGCTTGCTGAAACAATTTATCCATTTAAGACTTCTTTTTTTCCTCCTTTTTATTTCTTGCTGGCTTCATAGACCAATTTATAATTTTTCTGAAGAAGTGACAGGTTTAAACACTTAACCCTTCTTGAAGAGAATAGGCAGGGTTGGGTCTTTTGTTTTTAGAAAGGAGAGCTGTAAATCAACACAATATACAAATGAATCTACTTCAGTATAAGGCAGTAAGAGGCAGTTTAGCAAATGCCCAGAATGAATGTCCTACAACTTGTGCCTCTTTTTGTTTCCCCTCTGGAATACACACATAAATGCTGAATGCATACCTATTTGAAAACAGAGTAATTATTTCTTGGGTTTTTTCCCAGTATTTTTTCACCTGTCTCTCCTGGTTTTGTTTGGTTCTCTCTCTCTTTTTTTTTTTTTTTTTTCCCTTTTCTTTTTTCTCTCCCAGAGAACAGGATTGCTAGATAGCTGGAACTGTCCATGTTAGGTTGTGAGCTTGGTTCAGTGGTTTTCCTGATGGGATGCAATTGCAGAGAGGACAGAGGCTGTGTGGATTGCTGGGTTACGTGGGTTACAGATCAGGATTGCTGTGTGTCACAACAGCTGAAAAACCCTAAACATTTTTTTTCCCCTTCAGTCATGTCCTGATTGACTGGAATTACAGCTGGAAGGATGCTTCCTTTATTCTCTCTCCTGCAGTGCAGTGTTTCCTCATGCCTGCACAGGGACAGCCACTGATTTTTTTTTGAATCCCATTGTAACTCTTTTCTGTGCCTACCCACAGGACTGAGCTACCCTGTGGGTATTTTTTACCCATGCAGATACTCATTCATCATTTAAGGTATGCATTAAAGTGCAGATATAAGCCCCCCACCCAAAAAAAAAAAAAAAAAAAGAAGCCAAAACAGCAGAGGGGATTTGCAGTATTACCTGTGTCATGGTATTAAAACTGGAATTTTTCTGAAACTCCTTTCCCCTGTGTGCTGTCCCATCCATTTTATCTCCCAGAAAGCTGAAGTTTGTAACCACTTCTAATCCAGGTCTTTTTGCTGTCATAACTTTGACTAGTAATGCAAAGCCCCAGAGGGGATTAGCCAACCTGAACATTTCAAATTTTAAACTTCAGTAAGTCTTTGAATTATAAGTAGGGAGAAAAAGCCTTTCTTCAGTCATTTTCAAATCAACTTACTATCTGCCCCACCATACCTTCCTTTCCAGCTCCTGCAGTAAAACTGCATTTTTTGGTGGATGTAGAATGAAAACCCTTAAGGGGAAAAACTGCTCATCTTTTCTCAGCACGGAGAAGTGACAGAGCCTAGAAAATGCCAGAACACAAGGATGATTTTTCAGTCTCTCCTATGTGGAAAAATGCTCCTGTGAGCCCTGCCCCTAACCAGCATCTTGCAGGCACTAACTGCACCTGGCTTTTGGATTGGACACCTAAACCTGCTGACTTTAAAGAGGGGAGATTTGAAGGTCTCAGGTTTTAAATCATAGAAACCACTCTCCAAAGGGGATGCCTTTTTACAGAGATATCAAGAGCCAGCAGATCTCCCTGTTTGTAGTAAAAGCTGCTTGGTGGTGAGTCAATAAACCAAACTAAAATAAATTTATGATGTTTTCATTTCTATTTGAGTACCTGTGTCACGTCTGTGAGGATGCAGAGACATGCAGAACTGCTTGACTCTTTCCCAAAACCTTCCTCAAAAATGCAGCAGTATTTGGTGTCAGAAATTAAGACACATACCTCAGCAAATGCCCATAGGCTGGAGTCTGTAAAAGTGAAGAGGGAAAGACAGATTTACTGTCACACCTGGAAGGAAAAAAAAAAAAATTCTTAAAAAGTGGAGAAGAAAATTATAGGATTACTTCAGTCAAAATAGTCTTATGGCATGGTGTTTTTTTGTGTAGGTTTGGGTTTTTTTTTTTTTAGTGGTGGAAATACATAAATTTATTTCTGCATAGGACATTTGTATTCATGCTGCTTAGACACACCATTAAAATAGCAATTCAAAAGTCAATATTATATTTAAATGTCAGACAATTGAGATTTCAGTTACTTCTTAGGAAAAGGGTTCCCACTGAGAATGTACTAGCCCATAGTCTTGTAGGAGAAAATAGCCCATAATCATAATGGAAAATTATGAACCAAATAGGCAGAGCTTTGTGGTGTTTATTTCATTTGGGTTTTTTTCGGAATTATTCCGCATTTCAACAATGACAGCAAAAAAGCCATTAGTGGGTAACTGATTTCTATAAGCATTTTGTGTTTGTCACATTAATTAGTTGTGATTTTGTAAAAGGTGACTCTGGCTGGCTGTGCTTTTATTTTCAATGAACTTCAGCAACTCATCAGTTTGATGTTGAGGAATAGTCTGTCTGGACAGGGTAAAAAGTAGGTGAGGGAAGATCTGGGCGATGAGGTCTCATTGACTTGGTTGTGGAATAAAGAATGTGTGTTTGTTACAGCCCTTCATCTGGCTTTAATGCAGGTTTCTTTCTATTGCATCTTGTTCCAAGTGAGGGAATCAAGGAGTCCCACTTGCGTAGGATTAAAGTATTTTAGTAAACAGGTCTCTATTTCTTTAGAAGGAGTTTTGCATATTCAGGAGGAATTTTATTTATTCTAGAGGAAAACAGGGGTTCGAGCAGTTTCTTGACTATATGTCAAAGAAGGGGAGCAAGGAGGGTGAGGAACAGTTTTATGCCATCCTTGTCAGTTCAGATTAAAATGTGAAAATCAACAGTGCAAACTAAGAGCCAGATTCAGATGTGGCATATTGTTAGAGGCACAGCCATTATTTGCTTATGATATATTAAAAAACAGAAACGCCTCAAGCTGAATTAGGTAGCGTTGATTGCCAGTTCCCTCCTGCACAAATGCCATTAGATGCCTAAAGTTACAAATTGCTTTAATAACTTTCACAACTGATTGGTAATCACCCTGCAGTTAATGAAATAGGGAAAACACCTCTCGCTAAATTCATTGTCTTCATTTCCTCCTGCATAATTTCCAAGGTGTGGAGAGCATTTTCGACAGATCCCGAGCTAGAAAGGTCATCCGTTAAGTTGTACTTATATTCACATTTGTATCTTCCTTTTTCAGTGCATGCAGCCATATATCCAGGCCAGCCTTCCCGTGCCCTGCTGTCCAGTGCAGCTTTATGCAATGCACTCCAGCATTTGGCTGCTTGTTACTCCCCAGGAGATCTTTGCATCTCAGTGGAAGTGGTGCTGAGGGCAAGTTTACCGGAGTTGTTCTTGCTGTGTGTCCGTCCAGGCAGCTGGGGAATCATGCTGTAAACCCTCACAGCAGCACACTTAAAGCCTTATAAAACCATGTGAGCTGAAGAATTGCAGTTCAGGATAGACTGGTTTGATGCAGTTGAGGTTTTTTTGTGTCCTCCCAAAGTGGTAAGAGTTACAATAATTGGTCTCTGGAAAAGTCCCATAAAATTGTGTTGTCGTTTAAGGATAAAATTAGTGGCTGCCAGTTAATGATGCAGGAATTATATACATGGCACTGAGCTGAGTGCAACACTTTACCTCTTGCTAGATTTCAGAGGCATTAATGTCCCTTAACAAACATCTGAAGGTAATTTCAAAAGGTGTGGGGGTGGTTATGGAAAAGAGCACAGCGGTGTTTTATAGTTGAGATTGCCTATGTATTAGACAGCTCTGACAGAGCGTGTAATTAATTTTTTAAGTGTTTATATTCAAAAATAAATAACTAGTAATACACATGGCACATTATAAATGTTTCAAATGTGCTGTAGTTGGGCTAGATGTTAAGTTATGGCTTTGTTGTTGTTTTTAGCAGAATCAGCTAAAATCAGTTAAAATTGGCCATTTGGGGTCAGGTTTTCTCAAGTGCGTTTAGCACACGCTTGAGAGTATAAGTACGGTGGCCTTGTTTTGGAAAACTCTTCACATCCAGGCTGTGTATCAGCAAAATTCAAGAGCATGGTGGTGGTTTCTGCCATCCTTGCTGTCCTCAAAGAAAAGTCAGCCGATTTCTCCGGCAGTCTCTGCTGACAGTGAGTATCTAAATGTGTGCTGAGTGCTTTTGAAACTCTGGTCCTTAGCTTTTTATATGATCTATAATTTTATATGCAGTGCATCTAAAGACGAATATGTATGATTCATATGCACATACAGGAACAACACAGAGGGATCATTTTAATATAAATCCCGGTGCTGTTTGTTGTGTTCTGAAAAATTGCATAGAATAATTCAAATATTTATAGATGGTAGTTCAGCTTGTGCTTTGCTTGCAGCATTTGCCTTCCTTCATGTCTCAGTTGAATCGTTCCTCCTTCCTTCCTTTGCAATGTAAACATTGCCCGTGCCCAGCACGGTCCTTCTGTTCCTTCCTCTGGAAATTCAAATGTGAAAAACACCCCCTCAGATTCTGGGTCCCATTTTCTGCCCTGGTCACTGGGGCTGTACCAAGGAGCAGGGGCTGCATTTCTTTGCCACATGCTCTGTAAGAATTGGAGGATTTTGCTCTGGGGAGTGTGTCCTTTTGGGGCTTCCGAGGCAGAGGAGTTTGTGTAACAGCTCCCTGTTTGTAGAGTAAGTTATGACTGTGCTAGATGTGAGGTGATGATTAGAAAGGTATTAAAATTTGCATTTTTGTGTCGACCACACACACTGTCTTGGCCTGGCAGTCCTGCCCTGGGGGGTTCCTTCTAAGCACCTTCTTTGCACTGTTCATAAAAGGGTTTTTTTTCCTTACCATGAAAGCCCCAAGGTGCCCCAAGAACCCCTTAGATTTGAGATGTTCCTGGAAGGAGGGTTTGATTTAACTACCCATACAGGTTTGTGTCTGTCATCAGCAACAGAGGGTAATTAATCTGAATGTATGAAGTTGCCTGTTTAGGAAGTTGCACATTTTGCATGTTTCTCCTTTTGCTCGTGCCTTAATTCTTCACCGCCTGGCTGGGAGACAGAGAAACAGTATAGTGTCAACATTGGGAAGTGTGGTATAATATTAAAATGCTCTAGTTTCCATTGAACAGATGATGGTAAGAAGTTATTTTAATGGGTTTGTTGAGAACTGTGCTTTCAAAGACTCTTTAAATTATTGCAGACTGTGCTGCTGGGATATGTATGGGAAACAGCCATTTTAATTAGGAAGATACACTTGGAAATGAAAAGTCATTTTTTAAATGTAATTTCCTTTGTGAGTGTTTTACTGACCACTTGAATTTATTTACCACACAGTCCTAGTGATAAAATCGGTATTTAGGGGTTGGTTTTTAATTAGAAATAATGGCTGGTAGAATTGAAGTGATTAATCATCTTGTCCATATAGGCTGTGGTAGTCCTGGTGAAAGACAGGACTGTATTGACAGTTTAGAGAGTGATCTAATGGTGTGTTTTGTCCTTGAACAACACCACCACCAATGCAGTCACATTCTGGCTTGGCAGAGGAGAAACAGGCTGTCCTACTTCGGTGAACTTCACATGGGGATGCCTGAAGAAATACTCGACAAAGCTGGGGTTTTGGCCTTGTGGGTGTCACTGACATCCAAATAGGGGTAATTAAAAGAGTAATCCAGTGATGTGGCTTTATTTCTCCACGCAAATGGCGCTTGGAGGGAGTGGACCAGGGATGACAGATTTATGGAGAGAGTGCTCATGACAGCAGGCTCGCTGCTGAAGCACTTGGGCAGATGCAAGTGAGTATTGTTTCAGGAAGGATCAGAGATTTTTAATCAGCCTTTTCTTTCTTGGTTGAGAAGCGTGGGGACAGAAATTATGAGAAACCCAACTTAACAGCTGTAAAGGCCTCAGCAGAAAGAGGGTAAGAGTTTGGGGAGTGTAGCACAAGGAGAAATTTTGCATGTAATGCCAGTTAGCTTGATTGAGTCATATACTTCCTTTACCCTCTCTGCCCGAGGAGGTTTCCACTCCATATATCAAAATGGAGCGTGTAAGAAACAAGAGCCAGCGTGGGGTGCGGTGTATATTTTAGCATGTAAGAAAAGACAGCCAGTGCATATAATTTTCTGGAAAGTAATGAAGTGTCATGAAAAGTGCATGAAATAAATGTGTTTTTATGTACTCATTTTCGAAATCAAGTTAGGGGTAAGATTTGCCTTTTTGTTAAAGGGTCTTTGCAGAAGTCTGCATCCATGTGTGAGCTGTGTGACTGCTGCTAATGGCTCTACCTATTTTTCACTCTGAAGTTATGCTAATTATCTTTGCCAGAATCAAGGCACTTTCTCCCTTTTCAGTATCCATAGGAACCCACTGGGGATGAAAAAGCCTGACGTTTTGATTCCCAGCTTTTGTTTCCCTAATCAAAAATAAAGGTATAATGGACAAGAAGAAGCAATTTCATTTAGTCTTCTCATCACAGCAGGTTTTATTATTCACTTGAATCTCACTGCATTTTATTAAATTATACTTCTGTTTGAGTTTGAGGCATTGCTTTTCAAGGAGAGCCCACTGCAGCCCATTTTGTAATAATATGTGTTTTCTTATAAGCTTAGTGTTCACTAAGTGAGCTTGAAATTTCTTCCTGGCCTGCCTAATTTCTGAGTTTGGTGCAGAAACCAAATCACTGCCTGCCTGTTTGTTGCCCTCTGCCCCATCCTGCAGATTGGAGCCTGTCCTTGCTAATGTAGGCAAAACAGAGGCAGGGCTACATCACATTGCTCGCTGATTTTCTTAACAAAACAGGCTTTGCAAAAGCTCCTTAAATTCAATTTGCATTTGTAAAATAAAAACACAGCGCAGCGTGGTCCGCTGGGAGATTTTTCATGCTACACAGGTATATTTTCAGAAGTGGTAATCAAATATTCTGGTGCCGTACACACATGGTTTCTGGTTTAGCTGTGGTCCTTTTGTTTTGTTTGGGATGAAAGTGAATGACTGTTGTTGCTTTCCCATTGAAGAAATCCATTCACAGGACAACAGAAATGTAAGCTGCACTGAAAGTGTTGTTTATAGACTTGAAAACCCAGTGAAAGGCAGTTTTGTCGTCCTCTAAACCTTCTCGTGGTGGTTCATGTGTATGGCCAAAGCCCCTTCATCTCCGAGGGAGACCTGTGGTAGCTGATGCTGAGCCCAGGCATGTGTGAGAGAGCTGCACCATCACTGGTGAGATGAAAAGACATTTGCTTTGTATTTCTCATTTTACTGCCTGCTCATCAGAACAGAGCTGCTTTGTGAATAGCAGAAGTTCCACGCATCAGGGGGAGCACACAAAAACTGATGGGATAATTCAGTAGATATAAAAAAAAAGTCTCTGGGTCCATCTAGGGCACAAGTTGATGCCTATGATGTTGCTAAGGTGTTATATATTAAGGTATAAGTCATATTTATGTAATTATTTTTGTTCTAATGTTGTCTGTGTCTGTCTGTAATACTTTTCTGCTAATTGTAGGCTGAGAACTTTAATTTACTCTCATAGAAATCTTCTCAGGATGAACTTGCTGGTACTTCTTTTCTGGAAAGAGGCTTCTTTTAAATGGGACATCTTGCATACCCATTTGGACTAAGAGACCTCTCATTTCCAAATGTGCAGGGTTTCTCCTGTCTTTCCCCAGACACTCTGAACCCATTGTGGAGGTGGCCACTGATTCTCCTGGGGGTGAAGGGCAGATTTTGGTGTCTCCTAACTGCTCATGGGGCCACGTAGGAGCGAGTAGCCTCACAAGCTGTGTTCTTTTCAGAGGTCTTTGAAAAAAGCTGCGAGCAGGACTTAATTTATGCCTTAGAGAGAGACCCTGTTTGATGGTTTACAGCCAGTGTGTGTATGAAGTAAATATGGCTTTCATTAAAGAGGAGACATGTATTTTAGCTCAGCTGAGGAATGGGGAAATGTGGGCCATAAAGACAATATTGTAATAGAGTCTCCCTTTTTAATACCAAGCTGTGTGCTGCACTTCTGAAAAGCCTGCAGTTCTGGGGGCTGAGCTGATCAGAGCTCAGCATGCTTTTTTTCCCCTTGCCTTATAACCCTTGTTAACTTCTCAACTTGTCAAGTACATGGTGGTTTATGAAATTTTAAAGCTAACAGTATGCTGCGCGGGTATGTCAGTGATACGCTAGACTTTTGAGTGCATCCTGAGATGAATAAATCATGAAGTCACTGAAAGTTGCAATTAAAGAACCCAAACCTGGATACTTGAAATATTAGACCTGGATTTGTGTGACTTTAAACAACAATCATGGCTGGAAGCGGTCCACACTTGAATTGTAGATCAGCAGTAGGAAAAAGGAAAAAGAAAAAAAAGTATCTGTGACATATGTGTCTCTTCCAGAGCATCAGACTGATATTTACTGACCTTAAGCAGAATTTTTATTGAAGGACTTGATTCCCTTCAGCTCAAACAGGTAGCTGTGATCCCACCTCAATAGAGATGGAAATTGCCTGGTTTCCTCCTGGTCCTGCTTCTTTATAAATCAAGATAATCCTTCGTTTGATGTTCACTTAGTTGGTGACCTTCCTGTATTTTTCCAAGTCTCTGTAAAGATGCTGCAGGTTATATTCATTTTTGCTAGAATCCACTATGGCTTTAGCTGCTACGCTGTGACTGTGGGTCAGGCAAGGGTTGCATTAACATTTCATCCCATCCCCGGCTCCCTAGTCGTCTTTGAGATATTTCTGATTTTCCACAGACTTGAGATGAGCAGCTGATGTGTCTCATGCTTGCAACGCTTCTTTTTTTAGCTTTCCCCTCGAAAAAATGTGGGGAAAAAATTGCCATTATGGCTGTGTGTTTCAAGAGGGTCTCCGTGGGAATCGTGCCTTGCCCGTCGGTAGGGACACCCGGTGAGTCATGGCTTTGACTTCACGTCCATGAGTAATCTCCCTGACTTCAACAGGATTACCCAGGTGTTTAAAATAAAACTGGGCTGTAGAGGTCTGTGGGATTACAGGACCAGAAAGATTGGTTGTGTGACTAGTCACCCAGATTTTCTTTTATTTTCTCATTTTATGAGTTTGAAAAGTCAATAAAAAATAATGCAAAACACATGCGTGATTAAGGCAGGGGCTTAGCTGCTGCTGTGCTGGGAAGTTCACAGGGTTTCTGGAGGAACCCTGGCATGGTTTTTCTTCCTTATGTGTTTTCACTATAAAAAATGTGTATTATGTATCCACATGTATGGACCAATAGCACCCCAGTTAAGGTCATTTGTAACTAAAGGCAAATCTGTTTGATCAACCTGGCTGGGTCAGGTGGATGTACCGCTTGGCCTTGGTTTCGTGTGGTTTTGTTTTTCTCTCCTCAGTCAATTCTTGGTATCACCCTTATTGCTGCAGTTTCCAAATAGCTTCCAGCGGTGCACATCTGTACACGCTCTTTCATCTGCTCCCCGGGGAAAGGTGGATGTGGAGTCGGGTGTTTTGGTTGTGAAGGTTTGTATAACCATGCACATGCTTATGTGGGTAATGTATATGTATGTGCTGTACTAGGAAAGGGAAGTCAGTGCAAAATTATCCTTACACCCCAATCCAAAGGTTTGTCCACCCTGAGCAGCTGCCAGCAAACCACTGCCCCCTCTGTGAGCAAACCTGACCCAGCTGCAAATTTACACACCCCCACCTCTGTGACCTGGGTGATCTCTATGGCCATAAGGGCACTGAGGGCCTCTGCAGTAACAGCAGACTACATGAGCTTGACTGGAACATTTTTTTAAAGTCTTTTGCAGGCTGAAAAAGGTTAAAAATCACCATGTGACCTGTGTGTATATAGAGTCCCAAATTTATTCGTCCTGAAGTCTTCCTTCTTTCCAGGTTGTCTTCTCTTTCTGACTGCCTTGTGCTGCTGTGAATGTCCTGCCCCATCCCTCCCCTTCAGGGGCTAACAGGTCCATTCGTATGAGTTTGTATAGGAAACGTTAATATTGGGAAAAGGAAGTTGGAACCAAAACCGCTAAGTATATGGATTTCATCCTACTTTCTGAAAATTGATTTTAGATTTTATTTTCCCTCCTGTGAAACATTTTTAAAATTATAGGACTATTAGCCTTCTAGCAGAACTTATTTATTTCCATAAAAATGGTATTTTTCTCATGGCTGGAAGCTTATGCAGCTGTAAGATAATGAAGAACTCACACATACCTGATTTTTGATTTAAAAAAGAAAAGCTGTGGAAACCAATTGTTAAGATTGGGGGATGCTGGTGACATGAGATGCATGTATGTCTTAAATAGATGTCAGCTGGAAAGCAAAAAGAAACATTTGGTTTTTATTGGTTCCTATCAACAGTACCATGGCAAACATGAAATCCTTGGTAGGGATATAGGAATAGTTCTCTTTCACACACAGCACATACAGGGAAGGGAGTGGAGGGCCTGGATTCACATCTCTCCTTCCGTGGTGTTTTACTTCTGTTAAGAGTGTGCCTGAGCTGGCTTCACCAAGATGTTCCTTAAAGTGAAATAATTTGAGCATGCAGTCGTTCTGCCCGTCTCCCCCTCCCCTCCCTGTCTCTTCAGTAATTGCATCCTGGTTCACATTCATTTGGCACGCTCATTGTTAGAGTTAAGAAATAAGAGGCTTGCCAAGGTGCAGAAGAATTAAAGTGATTGCCCTTTTGTCTGCAGAAACAGTGGAAGCTAATAATTATTGCTCTTACATTTTTGTTGTGAAAACTTCCCTCTCCCGCTCTCAGTTTCCCGGACCTCTGTTTTTCCTTTGACAAAAAGCGATCTGATTTGATGTACATAGGCAGTACTTCAGAATCCATCACTCACAGCCACAGCCTTCCCAGCCTACTGTATATTAACAAGCAGATGTGTCATCCTGCAGACTGCTCAATAATAGATCTTTTTAAGAACTGCTTTTCCTCTGTGTAGTTCAGGTACTTCAGAACTAGAATTTAAGCACTGCTTTCATTTTATATAGAGATATCAGGAGATACTCAGCTTAATGTAGAGTTGTATATTTGCATTTGCAGAACATTTTGTCTTCCTTTATTCCCTTTGCAGACACAAGGCTTGGAATGCCAAATAGCTCATCAAGATATACAGTGTGCAGAGAGAAAATAATCTTACTGTCTAACTGTCTGTGGGGTTTTTTTTTTTTTTTTCATTTTTTTCCCAAAATTACTTCCTTACATTGCTTTCCAAGGAGCCTGAGGAACTCAGAAGTACATAAAATCAGTTTTCATCTCCTTGGGATGCTGGCTCCCTGAGGATACAGGGATGATGCCCTTGCTGAAGAAGTACTTCAGTTTCATGGGCTCACTCCTGCAAACATCCCTGTGACTTTGCTTTTCTGTCCTGCAAACCCTTTGTCAAGTGGTTTCTCCTGTCCATGCTGGTCAGAACTCTGTGGATTTTGATGAAAACCAGAAACCTCCCCGTTTTTTATTAATTTGGGCTCCTCCTGCCTTCTGCTGAAAATAAACAGGGCAGGAGGTGAGCCAGCTGGGCGACAGCAAGGATATAAAACTGTGTTGGAGGAGAGCTGCTAGGAATGCCAGCCAGTTCTCATCTCAAGTTTTTCCCCTGGATTCTCAATGATTTTAAGGGAAATCAGGCTTTCTCGGACTCATGCAAGACTGCTACGTAGAGACAGCAAGGAGCAAATTGAAGTAACCCATAAGGCATGCTGATGACCACAAAGGTGCTGTAAAACAAACAGCAGGGCATGTTATTGTTATTATTCAAATATCATCCAGTTCCTGTAACATCTGGGAAGCCCAGCGATGGATCAGAACCAGATGTGCTCTGTGCTTTATGACTGCAGAGCAGAGAGGGACACCTGCCCCAGAGCCCCCTCATTGTCAGGTGTCACAGGCAATGGGGTCTAGGGAGGCTGTGGGACAGGGATCTACATCAATGGTCTACATGTCAGCATCAGCATGCCAGAAAGCAGAGTCTATTTAAAAATCCACCAAATAAATGCAGGTGGAGATGCATGTGTTGATTTTAGTGATGCTTACAAAGCCAGGAGTGGTTTTTTAGTCCCTCTGAAAACAGATGTGGGGTCTGTCTTTGGCATTGCAGCAAGGGGAAGGGTTTAGGGAAGGACCAGAGGGAGTTTTCCAGCAATGAGTGTCTCTTCTCTGCATTCCAGTGTAAGAGAAAACATGTTTGTTTGGTTTTCAGATACACAGATTCAGGGGAGAAGGTGCCATGGCAGAGTAGAAGTACATCTTGGTGGCAGGAGAGGTGATGTTCAAGTTGGAGGTAAGCCATGAAAAAACCCTGGAGCTCAAAGCACAGTGTTTATTCTGGATGTGTGAAACAGAGGTAACTGCGAAAGAAAAACATGGAAGTGGGATGTGGTCAAAGCAACAAGGTGCAGAAAGGATCTTCATGGCAGTGTTTTGAAAGAAAACAAATGTGTCAGGATGATTTTCTGCAAGGCTGCAGGAGAGGATGTTGCAGTAACCAAAACGTGAGTCCTTGGAAAGGAAGGGCTCAAACATTTTACGGAGCTGTAAGCTCCATAAAAAACCCCTTCTTGGGTACAGCAAGGAAAATGTGTGTATGTAAAGCACAGCCTTAGGATTCCAGGTGCACCCTGGCTTTTAGTGAGCTTAAATAACCTCCTGGGACCACACTCAAAGCTGAATCACAGCAGGATGTAAGCAGGACCACAGTGAGGAGGTCAGCAGTATCCCTGGGGAGTAGAAGGGGAAAGATAAAATGGGAGCAGAAGCAGGAAGGGGAAGAAAAATGTCCTCTCGTTGCTTCTTGTATACTGGTAAATGTTTTTGTAATAAAACCTTCCTGGAAGGAGAGAGGGCTGCATGGCCAGGCTCCCCAGCACAGAACAGCATCACTTGGAGCTGCAGGGAGCCTGGTTTACTGAGTTGGTTATGGCACTCAAGCTGATTTTAACATGAGACCTTGTGTGCAGCATGTCATGGCTCGTGTTCTGTTTAACTCTGTTCTCATTTTCTGGTGCAACATTAGCTTTTAATTTTTTTCACTTGCTTCTACTAATTAGTCACCCATCCACTTTCAAGTTGTGTCCAACAGCTGAATTTTACCAGCCTTTTCCCTAGGCAGCAGTCTGATTGGCACCTCTTCCTCTGTCCAGCTGCCAGTGTCCGCAAATCATAAAAAAAAACCAATTTATCTTTCTGCCCTTCTTTCAGATATGATTGAAAAGAGACCCTGGGCTCAGAGGCACAGGAGAGGGAATGAAGGCAATTAAAAGAGACCCAAAAGAGGGTGGTTGCATTGCTCCGGCTTCCTTAGGAAACATGCAAAAAAAGGTTGCATTACAAAATCTGGGGGAGAGAAAAACTGCTTTTCATTTTAAACAAACTTCACTACTGCTGTGGGGTGGGCTGGTTTTTGTGGGTTTTCTTTTGGGACTGTCATTCTTTCCCCCCCCCCAAATTTGATTTAAATTTGATGAAACTTCTGCTGAACTTTCAAGGTAATGAATTTGCTTATGCAGTCATTTTATTTGTAATTTGATGGATTTTAAAGCCAAAGGAGTGCTGCCTGCATTCTCCAAGTCAAAGGAAGTTCGCTTGCAGTTGCAAGGGAGGTGTGCGAAGCCTTGGTGGCGCAGAGCTTTGGCGGTGGAAAGACTCCTTAAAAATTCCTAATTGATTCTAAAAAATAAGCCATTATGTAAATGTTTGTAATTCTGGGCTGCTCTGAGAAGCTTCATTAGTAGGAATACAAGAGCAGGAATTAATTTTACTTAAGTGTAATGAAGAGCGGATGGGTCCCGAGGAAAGGCTGCAAAGAGAAGGAGGGAAAGGGATGCTTGTTCCCCCTTTACCAGCTCTGTTCATGGAGTGCCATTTCACAGGGATTAGCTTCCTGTTTGGTTTTATTTTACAGGGGGGATATCTGTGAATATATGGCATGAGATTACACTTTTATTTTCTGCCATGAATCCCTCATAAGCGTAGGGCGATGCGGAGATGTGCAGCCAGTGTTGCATTACAGGGATGCATTAGGGGTCTCTGTCTCCACCAGTAATGACCAATTAATGACCACTGAGATAAGCAGTTGAGGAGTCAGGGCTACTTGGAGCTTTAACTCATTATTTCCTCACCACCTGTGGACAAAGAGGCCATTATTAGTATGGTTTTATTCAATGAGTATTTCAGATGAGCACGGGACTCACTTCACGCTCTGGCGGGGGTGTTGCCTGGACATTTTGCTTCCAGCCTGTGTGATACCTTTATGAAATAATGTAACAGGAAGAAAATCCCAGATGTTGGTGGTGACTGGAAGAAATTTGTTCAGTTGCCACTCAGCAGAGATAGGCTGGTAGGATTTCCAGGAGGGCTTGGCCCAAGCTTTGATGTTGATGCACTTCAGCTTGATGGAAGTGAAATTTCAGGTGTACTTCTTCTTGAGCCGAATTTGCTGTGTAAAATGAGGCACAGAACATCATGTCTGCACTCTCACAGAGTGGAGTTCAGCACTATAAACCTCCAGGGGTTTGGCTGGGCCAGCTCAATGAGAAAAACAAAGAAATAGAGAGGGTGGTGACAGAAGAGGTGTACCCTCACATCTCTTGGACATCAGATTTTCAAACCAATAATGAAGTAAGAAATGCTCATTTATTTCAATAATTAAGCTGAGAAGCAAGGACTTCAGGTAGAATCTTGATTCCACTTGAAGGTGGGGGCACATTGTCATTTAATGTCCCTAAGACATACCTTGTACTCCCTACATTGAGTTTTATTTCACTGAGCATGTGGTCTTGTTTCAGAGCTGGATGTTTAATGACTGGTACTAATAAAAGTTATTGACCAATCAGGATGGCAGAGAAGGCTTGGAATGAGAAAATGAGGCAGAGAAATCTCAAAAGAGCAAAGACAACTGGATGGGATTGGACAGGTAATGCCATTAGCAACAAAGGGAGAAGAAGGGTGTGAACTCCCCATACGATGCCACTGAAACCAGTTGTCTTGTCCAGTAGTAATAAATGCCTCAAGCAACACTTGAGGCTGGGACCTTCAGCAGCAAAAGCACAGGTCAGGGGGAATATGCAGCACCTGGGAATGCTCTTTTGGCTGCTGGGACTGGACTGTTGACACCTCAGATGCAGAAGCTGTACTGCCAGGCATATTTACCAACCTGCTGCTCTTTTACCTCTGTTGATGACAATGGTTGCTGCCGCTGGGAGCCATCAGCATCCTCAAGCAGAATGTGTCCTTTGTTTTAAAAAAATGTAAAATTCCTGCTTTTATTGTTTCATCCTGCACAGCCTCACACAATGTGACAGTGTGATCCCTCCAGGTTTTATATTATGGGCTCCCTTTGCCAGGTCTTGGGGGGAGAGTGGTGTTGCTAAAGAGTTCTTCTGCGTGGCTGTGGGGCATAGGGGTGGGAAAGAATAGGGAGATATCCTTTTGTATTGCCCAGGCATCAGATATGAATGCTTTGTAGTAACAGAAAGGAACAGGCAGGGGAGCCCTTGTAAATACATTTAGAAGAGGCTGTGGAGGTGATGCAGAAGCAGGTTTGTATCTGTGGCTTCGGGAGGGAAGGACAGTGAAGTGTTTCCATGCATGCCCCTCAGTGCTGCATTCATTCCTTCATCTTGTTGTGTCTCCAGGCCCCCCTGGAAACCACACAGCACATGAGTCCTCAAAAAAAGAAGGAAAAGGACAGAGACCAAGAAGTTGTTTTGCTTTGGTGCCACAGCTTCAGGGTGATAGTGGGGAAGTTTCACTACCATCAATGCTGAATTTGGGCCCCCAGCCCTGCCTCGTTGCTTGGGAATGAGGCATTATGGCTCTCAGCTGTGACCTCAGCTGTGTCTGGGGAGGAGGTATTTAGCTCTTCTCCTCCCAGGTGCCTCTTGTGTTGGATGCTGGAGGGGATCCTGCTTTGTAGCAGCTTGCTGGGGTGCTCCTGATGGGTGACCACAGCAAGAGGAGGCTGCCGGAGGTGATGGTAGGTGAGTCGGGGGTTTGGTGACTGGTAATTCTTACCAGCAAAAAGAGGAATGGGCTTTTTCAGGGCTGGTTTTGTGAGGTCTTTGAGGCTTTCTTGATCAACAGAAATGGGATTTAGGTCAAGTTCCTTCTGTTTGCAAGAAGGCACTGAGTCCATGTCTATTGGCTGCATCTTTTGAGTGGTGTGCAGTGATCCTGTCTCATCCTCTCCACTCCTTGGTGCTGCCACTGCTTTTCTTTTTGCCTAAAACCACAGATAATACCTTATGTGGTCTTACAAAGTCTTAATGTTTGCCTCAGGTATTCAACCCAAAACTAGGCTATGCTCAAACTTTAAATGTTACTAAATGTGAATTAATAGCTCTTAAAATGAGTGTTCCTAGTGGTGGCAATGTTTCTCAGTCAGAAGTGAAAAGGAAAAATGAAAGATGAAGACTGTGTTGTTTGAAGCCTCATATTATTGCACTTTGAAAAGGTTTATGGTGTTTTGGGTGCTCGGGGAAAAGCAGAGGCAGGACACAAATAGGCTGCGGGGAGCTTCGTGTGTCTCTGAAGCCTTGCCTTCATTATTATGCAGTGCAAGTGGCTGTTGGCACAAGAACAAATTCCACTGTAAATTATGTGTGATTTACATGAGAAGCTCATTAATTCTCTAACACCGGATTTAGATGGTTTCATTTGTAAAGGGTGTCATTTTAAACACCGCTCAAACATATTTCCTTCTATCTGCTGACTCAGAGTGTGTGCTGAGAGATGATAAACAATAAAGTGTGTATGTGTTCATAAATACGTGCACACAGACACACATTAGGAAATGGAATCAATTAGAAGGTGTGCTCTGTGCTTAGCAGTGCTGCCTGTGATACACAGATTGGCTGCCTGTTTTATAATTTTGTCTGCCTCGATGCTTGTGCATTGTGGACCTTGCAGGGCTTTTTTGTGTTGCATTTACTGGTGCAGAAGTAAGCCCTTTTCATTTTGATTTTTAGTATTAAACTTGTATCCTGATGCTTATTCTGTGCTGCTGTGGCCCTCATTTTAAGGGCTTCCCCTTCTGCCCTGGCTTTGGGAGCAGCAAGACTCAGAGTGAGTGAGCAGTACAGTTCTGCGGCATAAGCAATAAGCAGAGTGTCTTACTTTCTTTTTTGTGATATATTCCCGGTTTTTCCCAGCTCTACCATAACTCAGAAGTTTGGCAAAAATAATAGTGAGAAGAAAAAAAAAAAAAAGAAAAATCCCTCAGTGGAAATATTTTTTTACTGGGGGCTCTGCCTCTTGCTCCAGGATAGATAGAACTGATAGGCACACCAGAAGTGGCTGTGGTTGATGCTCATATGTTGAGGCAATGGAGTCCATAGTTTCATTTAATGTTGCTTTTGCATTAAGCAGCATGACCCTTCTGCATTAGCTGAAAGAATTATATGCTCATTTTCAGCTTGTACTTATTGTTTTAATCCAGCATCTGGAGCTATGTGTTCTCTGATAAAGGGCTGATGTCGAAATTTGGACGATGGTGTAAGTGTTTTATCATACGTTCATGTGCCGCTCGGGCTTAAGTTGCAGCTTATAATTATTTTAAATGGGCAGTTGCTCTTTAGAAAATCTTAAGCTTGATGCAAACAATAAATACAGGACAAGCTGCCAGACTCACCTTTGAAGTCTCTCTGGCCTAAGGAAACTGTTCCTTGACATCTCATTACTTTCCTTCTCTTATTAGAAACAAATGTGGATTTCCTACACGCAGATTAAATATGGCATGAATTAAGAAAGCTGAGTTAGGCAGCAGCAAAAGAGGAGAAATTATGCCATGCTCTGCTGCGGTTTTGTTTATCAGGACATAAGTCTGGATTTATTATTTTTTATGACTTGTAAGTTAGTTCAAGGAAAGAAGAAGGAGCAGTAATTTTTTTCCTACGACAATCAATCTACTGTTTCATATGCATTTAAACAATTTTGCCACAGGGAAAAGAAAAACATGCCTGTCTTAAGTAACCCAAACATCCATGGTGGTTGTTCTTCTGCACGTAGCAGGGCTTTCCTTGCTCAGGGTGAATTTTTTTTCTGTTATGTGGAGAAAGTGATTTTGACTCAAAAGGTATGGGAAAATGTAGGCAGGGTTTCAGTGGAACTGGAAGGAAATCCTGTAGCTCTTGTGCTTGTGGACAGCATGTATCAGACCTTCCCTGACCTCTTTTTTTGGGCCCCAACCTGAACTTTTATGTTGTGACCTGTCTGCACCATTTGCTGGGAGTGGATAAACGTGTTTTTGAAAGTAAGAATACTGACAATTTTTTTTTTCTCCAACAAAACTTCTTGCATAGAAGCTCCTTATTTAATTTATTAGAGACAAAATTCTGGGCTGGAGCGGGGAACAAACCAAGAAACACTGTGGTATTTTCATGTGTCTTCAACATCTCACAGAACAGCATGGGAACCACATTTGGTTTGATGTTACAAGAGTGGCAAAGGTGGTGACTGTGCTTTGCCCCTCTCGTCACACTCACTCTATCTTGGAGATGTGTTGGGAAGGAGGTAGGATGGGATACACATGGTTATGGGTTGCAAACAGACAGAAATCCTAAACACAAAGCCAGCATGTAGCAGAATGGGTCACTCTTCAGGTGGTGCCACCCTGCATGCTCTGTCTATATAAGTCACTGAGTGTAAACCCCGTGCTGGCTTGATTGCTTTTCTCTTTAGTGCATCTCTTCTGAAAACCCAGTGCTTCTGCAGGCATAGGATAGGTTCTTCCTAGCTTGGTGTTGCTTTTGCTTGGCTAAACTTTAGGTTGGGAAAAGCATTTTGAAATTATTTCATGTTTTTTTTTTTTTTATCTGGGGGAGAATGTTTAGGTCAGTTTTGTTGAGCTGTCCTCAAATATTTTACCCTTAGAGAGCATTTGCGATTTCAGCCAGCTGTTCCCTTATAGAGAAGGAGGCCCTGTGCCTGGTGCAAATCTGTGCAAGCATTATTGGAAAAAAAAAATATAGGAACAGTGCCAGATGACACCAGCTGTTAATGGCACTCACTAAGCATCATGTTCTAACACAATGTTATTTTCCAGTGTAGACAAGCCCTCAATGAACTCTCCCTTTCCTTCCCCCAAACCCATCATGCAATATACTGCCTTTAGTGGAATATTTTAATTCTTTGTAAATTTTCATAAAAAGGTTTTCTGTAGTTCAAAATGCACACAGAGCACCTAGTGCTTATTTATCTGTGAGGTTGAAGGTTAGAGCCTCTTGGTTATAAACTGTTTCTGTCTTGAAAAATACACAGCTGTAGGTAGACAAGATGGACAAAAGGTGGGAGAAAAGAGTTATCCTTATTTAACAGGTCTACTGAGGCAGGAAGGGAAAACAAATATCCCTAGTTTTGTAGACTTACAAGTCTACAGTGTAATCCCATTTGGAAAACCACAATGGAATAGAAGAATGAAACTTATCTTACTTCTCTAACGGAAAGCTCCAAGAACATTTTTTAGCTTATGTTCCTGGCACATAAAAGGCCAGGCCAAGTATTTCCAAAAATAAAATGAAACACTGCCAGCAAACTACCTATGTGTGTGTGTGTTCATACACACACGCATATATATATATATTAAAATAAGAAATGTCTTATTGCATCTCTTCTATATGAGGCTGTTTTGGGTTTGGTTTCTGCATGGTACTGTTCATACCAAACATATATGTCGGTCATTTTATTTCCAACCAAAGCATTGAAGAAAATCAGCAATTAATGCTATGCAAAGTGGAATGAGGCAAGCATATCACCTGTAATATGACAAGGTATTAACTTCTTAAGTCAGAGAAATTTAGCTGGACAGGCTGGAGTTTTAATCTGACTTCTGACTGCTGTGTCAAATAAATTTCAGCTAGGTGAGGCAAATGTTTATAATTAATTTCAGAGTAGCTTAATTTTTACACATTAAGCAAATTGGTATCTCGTTTTAGGCTCTGAAATAGGGAGGCAACTGAGCATGAGCCTGTGTGTGATTTATTTAACAAGAAACCAGCTTAGGGACTGGGAAGGCATGCTTGGAGTTGAGCTGGTGCTCAGCATTCATGCACTGTGGCATTATCTCCCTCAAATGGCAGCTTCATGGTGAGGCAAACTCAGAAGTTGTAAAGCTCAGAAATTCACAGATGAAACTCAAAGTTTATAAGCCCATCTCCTTTCTTTTCGTGGTGGTTTGATGCTGGCATAACTCTGATGACATCAGGCACTTAAGGGGTGACACTGCTGTAGTAAAGACCTGGAGACTAATGGTGTTTGCCATAGCATTCCTCATCCAGTCTTTGTCTGCTGCTAAAAGCTCTCTGTTTGACTCTACTCACCCTTCCCACAGTTGAACATACATTAGTTGACCAAAACCAGTTTCTGCCTTTGATGCTCAGGATCCCAATTTTTTCTTCCACCCAAGCAGGAGCCAAACCTAGGTCGGCTCAGTTTCTGAGATCAGACAGAATCTGGTTTATGGCCATGGGCAGGAGCTCTAACAGTGGTAATGTTAATTCACAAAATGAACTATCAGTTGTTTTAGAGGCCAGGGGAAGCTTAATTCAGCACAGGACGGACGTTGTCCTTTTGGTGGTGCTGTGGGCAGTTCTGTGTAGGCTGTGCTGTTCCTTGTCTTACCTTCACTTAACCTCACTGAACTGTGGCCACTGAAGGTGTCGCCTTTTTGCTGGACCCTTTCCTGCATATCGTGTCTGGTCTGCCCATTCAGAAGTTAATGTTTTATTTCTGAGTTAAAGTGTATGTTTCATATTGTTTCTCTTAGGGGCTTTCCCAATGAATTATAAGTAACCTGTGTTTGTCTTTAAAGCCTGGTCCCCCTGAAGTTGAGAGAATGATTATGGAGGAAACATGCTAGTTCTTAAAATGCTACAGATAGCCTTTCATCCTATCCCTCCCCTCCTTCCATGCTTTAAAATTGTTAAGCATCCCTACATTTGGCACTTTTTAAATCAAAGCATTAAGAAGCCAAAGTGTGGTGCAGAATTATGAGCCAGATGTTGATCCTGGTAACTCAAGTATGCCATTCTCTCACACCCACTCAGCTTTCCTTGTGGCATTTCCCCAAAGAGGATCCTGGGGCTGGATGCAAGCTGAGCTCAATCCCCAACCTGTGGCATCTGTTTGCTGAGGGTTGGAGCTGCTTATTGAGTTGAAGTCCTGTGAACTGAGAAATGGAGACAACGTGATGTTGGGAGTGAGCCTGGATCTTGGGAACACGTTGCTTAAGTGACCAGAAACTAAGCTGCTGTCTGTGTGCCAAACCAAAGTTAAAAGCCATGTGGGTTTCAGAACTTCCTTTTTTTTTGAGAAAACACTTGTTAAAGAATAAGCTGCATTCGGTGATGGATTGCTTGTTGCTCTTGCTCTGCTATTTGTGCTCTCAGCTTCGACTTTTGCCATACACCTGAGGCCTTGCATTATAGGGAGCGCAGTATGTGCAGCAGAGCTCTGAAAACTTGGCCAAAATTTTGATGTCTTGAAGTGCTGAATTGAGGGATATTTCTGGAAGAAGCGATGCTGCTCTGCTTTGTTGGATCAGACTAAAAAGGGAGGAGGGATTTTTCTCACAGCAGTTCTTCTCCCTGGCTTTTTCAAAGTTTGCTTGGGACTCTGTCTGGAGTTGCTTTGGAATGTTGCATTAAATGTTTTAGTTCTCAGCTGCAGGTAGGTGCTGTTCCACGTCTGTAGCTTGTACAGAGAAAAATTAAGAAATCAAGGAGAACTTGTTTTGAATTTTTTACTGATCAGCTGGTGGCAGAGCGTGGAAGGGGAAGGTTTTCCATGTGGAGCAGAGGAGGAAGGTGCTGGGTGTGGAAGAGGGCTGTGCTTTTATTTTTATATTCCCAAGACCCCAGCTTATTTTCTGTGCAAAGAAAGAGAGAGGATGGTGGGGACAGGCATAGTTCTGGGACATCTGGCCCCAGTCAAGTTCCTGCTGGTGATTAGGTCCATCATGAGATCAGACTTTCTAGCTAACACATAATTACTGGGGTTTTGTTCCTACTTTGAATGGTTAACATATGATACATCTATATATTGTTTTTCTTGCAGCTCATTTTTCCCCTCTCGTGTGATTTGCAGGCTTTGCACACTTGGTTTGTGTTGATGGTGCCTCTCCTGACAGTTCTTTGTATGGAAAGGTTAAGGCAGCTCGTGGGCTCGTGAAGACAGGAGTATTATGCTTGAGCCCGATGTTAGTCATGCTTAGCTGCTTGCATACTAATTTGGCACTAAATCATGGCTTCTTTTGTTAACTAGATGTCACCATTTTCAGCAACTCTACTTGTGCAACTTGCCATCAGGCTGGTGATCCAGTCAAAAATGATGGCACTGCACGGCTTCTCCCTTCTGCATATGCCCATTCTCCAAATGCGGCAGGAGGACTGGAAAATACAGCCAAGTGAACAGAAAACCCAAATTGGCTTCATATTGTTATTGGAGCAAGTATCTTTCTCTAGGATGAGATGTGAAAAAATTTAGAATATGCCACTGAAGTTTGCATGAGAAGTTTTGCACCTCCTTTCAAGAGGTGAAGTGGTGCTCTCCTGGCAAAGGTGATTGTGAAGAGTTATGTTGCAGGTAGATTTCTCTTCATGATGGATTAAAAAGGTAATAAATGTTACCACGCTTGCTTTCTCCTTTTATCTTTGGAAGCTTATGAGGCAGTGCAGAGGACAGCTTCAGAAGTAAAGGAGGTTTTAGCTGTCTCTTGGGCTCAAGCCTTCTTCAGGGAGAAGGTTCTTAATCTTTGTACACAGGTGGGATCATTTGCTTTCTCATCTGCAGCTGTCTAGGTACTGTCTCATACCTAAGGGGGGGTTGCTGGATTGTTTTTTCTTGTAGGTGTGTTATTTTGTCATGAGTGTGGTTCTCAGTCTGAATTTGGTGGAGCTGAAATCCACTGACAGGGCAGACAGTGGGCAAACATTCAGGGCATCTCATGGCCGACAGCCTGATGAAAGAAGTGGGCAGGACTGTATTTATGAGCCATTACCCCTTAGCTGTTTTCATGAGCCTAATAAAAGGTTTCTTTGATTTTTTGCTTTTGCCTTTGCTGCTTGTTACACTAAGGAGCCCTATCAAGTACAAGAAAAAAATCACTTATTGAAATCTGCTACTACAGCTGAGAAGTGAAACCATGGACCTCAGTTGTCAATTTGCTGTGTGGTTTTCCTCAGTGTTTCTTTTTTTTAACCTTTCCATAGGTCAGCCTTATATGCATATGACTATGATACCCATAGTCAGTTTATGGTATCCAGAAGAACAATGTGTACTTATGGGGTTTTTTTTAATAAAATTAGTTAAAGATATGAGTACAGCAAATAACACAGTCTGATTTATGACCATCTTGGGATATCCCCTCCCCTTCTCAGCTTTTCTACAGTGACAGATGGAAGAAAACATCTTTCCAGTTTTAAGAGTTAGTTTTAACTGTGCACAGACAGGCACCACGTGGACCTCAGTGGGAAGTAGTTTTGATTTCTTAAACGTGGATCATGCCCCACTCAGCTTCAGAAGAGAGACCCCCCCGATTGGTATTTTTAATGAGCTAGGGGAGAGTGTTAAAAACTGCCTGCCTATCTACCTACAAACTCTCAGGGCAGAGAGCTAAATCACTGTGAAGCATTAGAAGAGGTTATCTTCTATCACCAGACATTTTCTCTGGTGTAAATGGTATTCATGTATGTGCATATCACTTTTTTTCTTTTTAATTTCTCTGTTTTCTTATAAAGCAGCATGAATGATTGTGTTCCCATCAGCAGCCTTGATTTTAACTCTTGTCTAGCTGGCAGCCTGAAAACAATACAGCAGGCATGATTTCTTTGTGGGCTTTAGCCACTCAAACAAATTCAGTCTCCTTTATATTTTTTCTTCCCTAAAGATACTGAAAGGGGAGCATATGTGGAAGAGTAAGTGTGTGCACGGGAATATTTTTGTCTGTGTGTATTTGTTGTAAGGGCCAGTAAATGTCTGGGTTGACCTGGAACCTCAAGGAATACCTGTGAGTAGGGTACTTTATGACAAAAATAAATAGGAAGCCTTTGTTAGTGGAACTTAATGGAATTAAGGAAAACATTGGATGCTGGGTGCTGTTTCAAAGTTGTTTCCATCAGAATGGAAGTGGCATAATCAATATGTAGCTCTTTGGCTGTTAACTCTTTCAGATTTAGCTGAAATCACATTAAATGCAATAGGTTTTATTTGTGACTTGGGCAGTAGGGTTGTATTTAACTGAACTCTGTGCAAGTCAGCTATTTGGGAGCTGCCAGCTCTTCACAAAGTGATGCTGTCTGTAGCTGTAACCCAAATAAATCATGATATCATTCCTTTGTCATTACTAGTGTGGGTCCTGCTTTAAAAACACAAATAAACACAAAAATTTGTAGTGGTGTGTTTCCTGTTTGCTCTTCCTAATTTGCCCATTGATTTCTTTGCCCATCTGGTCTCAGGTGAGCTTTGTTATGTCTTTCCTATTTCAAGGCATCTTTGCAAGAAACAGTCTCCCTGCCATTGATTTGAAAACCTCAGATGCAAGCAAAATTTCAGGCCAGAGTTTTGGGAAGGTGAGGGTCTGGGTTGAGGTTGCAGCTGTGTGGAGCATCTGTAACCATGAGAGAGGTCTATAGGAACTGTTCTATTTACCACTGCTGAAAAGGACACGTGTTGGTTTTAAATTCAGTATTCACACAGTCAGTCTGTAATGGAATCTACACATAGGAAGACAACAATAATTATTTACATTAACTACCAAAAAAGCTATTAATAGATGCATTTGGAAACCCTTAGAAGCCAGTATTCTCAATTGCAAAACACTTTGTAGAAATTATTTTTGTGTCTTGCAAAGAAACCACCATACCACACAAACAGAATCCAAATGAAAAACTGTCTTGTGTTCTGGAGATGCTGTCATGAGAAAGGCCTCCTGTGTAGCATCTGTTCACACATCCCACATATTGTGTAAATATATCCACTTCAAGTATTTAATCTTCCCAGAAGTTATGCTTGCCTTTCTTCTCCAAACAAGAAAGCTGGAATCCTCTCCCTCCTTAGAAAACCCACCTGTAGTTTGGCAAACTACAAGATTAAGGTTGTTTGGGTTAGGGTTTTTTTTTTTTTTC